>JAHQIW010000873.1:0-206104 GCA_019055375.1 Parelaphostrongylus tenuis | reverse complement strand
TGCTTATATAAAACCACATGACATGTTGGCTTAAAATAATGATCAGATGTATTGCATTTTGAGCGTGGTCTTGAACGAACACTCAAAGCGAACTAATGAACAAACACTTTTTGGCAGGTGCAATGATACAGAGTTAATCGAGAGTTATCTAAGCGTAGTAATCGAGGATACAATAGAGGATCAGACCTGTAGCAATGTCATCAAAGCAATTAGCAAAGCAATATTCGATGATGAAAGAGAGGTGATTCTGTTCCTTCGATATCAGAAAAAAATTCGCTAACAGCGCTTTATATGCCTTGCTCATGAGCAGTCAATAGTGAAACTGGTAAAAGGGTCATTGCTCGAAACGAAAACAAAAAAATCGTATCAGTTAACAATTCAAATGTTTTGTAAAAAAAAAAACTATTCGTATGCGAGAGCTCAGTGATTTCCCTCTCCTCTAGTAATTCGTTCAACACTATATTTCTATCAAGGCTAGTGATCTTACTGCTGTGCCTAGAGATCCCAAGGTATCCAGTATTAGTGGGTAACGGGCCACTTGGTCTTTGATAGTGTGGCATGTGAGAAGGCGTCTCTGATTTTTGATCGCTGTTCAAGATCGGAACTTCAGATCCTTCTCCCATTTGCAAAATGCGTGATACTCCTAGCATCGGTCTTTCGGCTACGCATTCGATAATGCAGAGTGATTTTTAATTGTGACGTAGATAACAAATATCTGCCTTATATGTTAAAGCACGAAAATTGCGTACCATATTCATACAGCCATAGCGCAGGGTCTCCGTTACGACAGTGTTACATACAAAAGTCTTCAAGTCTTCATTCTTGAAAAACCAACGTCCACTGTCGAAACACTAAGGTCCCCGTTATCGCAAATCAAGCTTCAGTGAACCAGCCCTACGAAAGTGTGAGTCGTTGAGAAAGCACTAAATTTTCTTTTTATTACGAGCGAATTCTAAAATGAAAAATTTCATTCGTTTGAGTAGTTTAACTTGTCACTTGTTACATTAGGATATGCCTTCCCAACAAAATCCACAGGCAATCTTTTGTATGCGAGCAGGAAGTAGATGCAGTGAAGAGTTTTAGTTTAAGTCCATACAAGTCCGTGTTTTATCAACAAAAATCTTCTGAATCTTCGAGGTGATGTGTAAAAGTGTTCCTTAGATAGCGAGGCGAATTTCGAGAAAGAAATCGCCTTCAGTTGTTTCAGCCACGGTAATAGACATTTATTCCTTCATGCTAACAGATATTTAGTCGACACAACAATTGTTGGATACGATTAGGAAGGTCCAAGATATAATCGCCTTTGAGAATCTCAGAAGGAGAAATCGAAACATTGCCAAAGCGTTTCGCTTAGCGAAAACGTTCTACAAAAAAATAAAACAAGGATATTTGAAATTTCTAGAGGTAAGTCTTCAAAGAATTTTTCTAGCAATCTATTAGATGTATGTCATTTAAATGATTTTGCTATGACCATGATCAAAAAATCTAACAGTATTTAGAAAAGACACAAAAATATGAACATAAAAAACTCAGCACTTCGCTGCCGTTGTGATAGAATTCGAAAAAAAGGGGTTTTTTGTGGCATTATGTTCAGACTCCTAGTGTATTCGTTTCTTATGTCGTTTCTTATGTAATATGTCTGTTTCACTAAGCCTAAACTAAGAAGAAGAGTTAAGAGCAGACTGGAATCTGACAAGTCAAGGAAGCTACTTGAGTGGTACAAACAAGCTAAGCATGTCAATCTGGAGTTACTCATCGGAACGGGCAAGTTCTTCAGTGCCAAATTGTTAGATGCCTTCGCTGATGAATATGTTGACTGCAATTGCAAGTAAGTTGAAGGCTACTCGGAAGGCTTTGTTGTTAAACATTGATGATAATGACAATAATTAGCTGATTAGTAGTTCTAGACAATACTGCACGTAACATAGGAAATACAAAATAAACCGTTGAAAAGTTTTTTTCAGAAGTGGCGCTATGGTAGAAATGTTGCAAGTAGTCAAAAAATGGTGGTCTACAAAGTGTCCTATTTGAAAAAAAAAAATCAGGAAATTTGACTTAAGGATGAAAGTAGCATGTCTCTGCATGAGAGTTCTGAATGTACAACTTGAAGGAATCTTGTTGATGGGAGTGAATTTCACAGGCAGATTTCAATCCAAGCAATCTATTTGATGGAACACCTTCTACGAATTATGAGCGCGAGTACTGCAGTGGCTAGGGATCTGTAATACACACGCGGTCATGTTCGGTCCTACCCCCAGGCTCAGTCCCCAGTCTTGGACTCCTGACCGTCACTGCTCGGCAAACTGATGTCAGATTAGTCTGAGAGTATAGCAGAAGACGATCAACGCTGAACAAACTGATGAGATAATGCACTTAGTGGCATTTCAAAGCAAAAGCCACCAATGAAGTTTTACTGAATAGAAGAAAAGAATTCTTTAAGAATAGAGTAAAAGTCAGTAGTTCGAGGTAGATCTGGTACCAACTTACCGATCTTGGAGGGATGAAAAACTTGCTGTACTCTGCGAGTGGGGGCGAAAAAACATCTACGTGTATACTACAGGACACTTTTACCACAGCTTGTGCAAGAACGATATATTTTCTACAGAAACGATTGCTCACACCTTAACAAACTCGACTCAAACACAGTCGCTTAGCTCTTTGTACCTTCGCACACGCTCAAAAAGATTGTTGTTTGTAAAATGGTTTCACTTACTCATGTTTAGGCCTGATGAAGGTGAGGCTTTCGAGACATAGCCGCTGCTCAAAAAGGTTTCTTTACTGGACAGTGGATAGGAATGATATTATTAGTAGTCATGACTAATGTGAAAGTCCATTGCATCAGCCGAAACTCCAATTTTCCAGGGTTCTGGGGGTAGATATTCGAGAGAAAGAGTATTGCTTGTGGAGATCGTGGCTAATGGCAACCAGTGACGTACCAGTTCCCAGCCGTCTAGCGGAGTTCTTACACGATTTGCGGAGTATGAACGTTACTCATTCTAAGGGACGAGTCTACATAAGGCCTGCTCATACTTTCCTTCTGCTCAACACCAACAACCAGGCCGTAATGGTGAGTTCCTTTGAAAAGAGCACTACATTGCCTTCAGAGGATAAAAATCTTTTGGCGTTGATCGTTCCTGAGCAATTTCTATGCATTTCTCGCCATCAAGCATCGTTTAAAGTGATTGAATACATATCTGCCTTTATAAAGACTTTTAGTGGCCTACCTATGAATCAATTCAATCCTACTATTCTGCCAGACGAGTCTAATATCAGTTCACCAACTCCAGAGAAATGGAAGACTTGTTGAGCCTTAAGCGAAGGATCGAGCCATGGATCATAAATAGATCCACCACGTGTGCCACAGAGTATCTCCAACTATTGTGTCACACGCACTCTTTGCATTGTCTGTAGTCAATCTAATCGAGTCCGTATTCTAATTGAGCAGTCGTGTAACTATACTTTCACACTTCTAACGAACAATTGGAAGAGTTTTTCTTTGAAGGCGTTGCATTTATGTAGACAAATTCGCTTTCACTCTTCGTTTGACAGCCGATACAGAACGCTTTTTCAGCGAGCTCTTCTTCAGCAAGACAATAACCTCATCTTATATCATAGAGAAAACTGAGGAAAAATTTGATAAATTGGACGGAGTCGAGTCTTGCCGCACCCAGCCTACTGTCCAGATGCTGCGCCGTCTGATTATGGTCCAGTTTGCTCTGAATGGAGATTTTCCTGCGTGGACGCCGACTCGAAATGTTTGATCAGCTTGAGAGACATGTCAGGAGTTTCGTTGATACAAAGCCCAGGGAATGGTATATCGAGCAGATCCGGAAGCTTATTTTAGCGAAGTAGCTCTGTGACTACCCTTCGCCAATGATTATGGCGGAATATTCGTAACAAAGCCGTATTTTCGTCCAACAGTCGCGATAATTACTTCATAGACTCTCTATAATTCTTCCCATTTTGAGGACAAATTGTTATATGGATTACGAGTGGTGTGTGTTTGACTGAAATTCGAAGACTGAAGGAAAAAAATGCGCGCGCTCCAGCAAGAACTTTGCTGTTTGGAAATACGAAACATAGCAGATAAAGTGGAATTGTGGTGTTACTATTGCCTATGCAGGGAAGTGATGTAATGTATCAATCGATATAGCATACTCGCACTTTTTCGATGACATCCTTTTGAATATGCAATTAATATTCAAATGTTGAGCTGTTTCCGGATTTCTTCCCTTGCTGTTACTGAAAGGAACTCTACAGAGATCTTGTGCAGCTAAGTTCGCTGGTGTCTGACTTAAGTGTTTCGTGATAGAGAATCTAACCTCCTCCTCAATTCGAGCATTTTTGAGTGGTTGTGACATTAATCCGAACGTCGCGGCCAAAATACTGTGTGGCGTAATCCAAATCCGTCAAGTTCGTCAACAAACATCTCGCAGTCTTCCTCAATTTCTCAGTAATATGTTTTAGCTTATGGAGTTTTCGTCAGCTGAGTAACAATCACCATGATAATTCTGCTTTGACTTAGAGTCTATAAAGTAAGAGTGACGAACGAAATAAAATAATCTCACATGAGTTTCCGGAAGGTTAATAAAATTTGATCGACCCAGCACACACGAAAGGCATTTGTCGCTGAAATGTTCTCCTGCGAATGACAAGATTATTTGCCATTCGCTAAGTGATATTAGTGGAGAGCAAGATAGCCTCATATATTGAAAAATGGCTTATTAATTTATCGAGGCGTAAGGTTTACTGTAGACCACTTGGAGCCTTACCAACGCGCTTTCTGCTACTGACCATAGGCATTCTCTGCCCTTCATGTGCCAAAGGGAAAATATCTTACGAACTGGCCTTTTCTTTGATCAAAACTTGCGCGAGGTTGGTATTTCTCTTTCCCCACAATTCAATGGAGTTTTCATCAAATTTCGAGGAATTAGAAGTATTTAACCTGCTGCAAGCTTTGATTGAAGAAAAGGACAGTTTGTAAGAATTTTTTCTTTACTCATGCCTGATTTTGAAGAGAGCTGGATTTTTGAGCTATCGAAAGGGAGTTTTGTGGTTCTCGATATTCTAGCATTTTGTCCATTGACCTATTGCTTCGAAAAGATGTATCAGGGTGAACATGAACACATAAATGTGGAACTGAACAAAAACGATTACATCGAGCTCTAACGGGCTAGATCCTTAGATCTGTTGTAAGTGAAAAATGTTTGAAAATTTGTATTTTGTTAATTTTAGCGTTGATATAAAATTTTTTATATTAATTCTAATAATATTATGGAAGTCTTTGTTTGATTTTGGTCTAGGATGTGATTTTTTAACTATTTTCATTGTGCTTAAGTTATGGATCGTAAAATTCAACGTATCGCATTAGTTGAATTACACAAGACAGGATTGAAAATGGCTGACATTGTTGAGATCGACTGGCTTCAAACCGGCAAGGTCTACAGATCTATGAAATGTTTTAAAGAGACTGGTGGGATTGACGGCCATCCTTGAAAAGGTCCTCCAACCACGTTGCCTACTTCAAAAGACATTCAGAAGATGCGGTGTTAGTTTCAACAAAATCCGGAGCGTTCGATGCTCAAAATTGATCGGAAAACTCGATATCGGCGAGTGGAGCATGCAAAACATTGTTAAACGCAGCTACAGCTACGCAGCTACAGTTGCGCAGCTACAAAATCTCTTATGTTCACTTTCTAAGCAAAAAGATTAAAGAGGAATTACTTTCAAAGGCTCTCCGAATAATTCGTTTGACAGTTGTTGCCTTTTATCGAAGTCCTTTTCACGGATGAGAAGATATTCACCGTTGAACCACTGCACAATCGCCAGTGATGTCGACTTTTCAAAAAGGACTAACAGAAGTCTGCAGCAGCAAAAACCATAGGCCGCAGCCGTTTTCCAGCTTCTGTGATCGTCTGGCCGACAGTTGCGCCACCGGAACAAGAACGTTAGTCTTCCCAGGACCCACTATCTATTAACCTTGGCATAGTTTTGAATAAATGAGTAGTTTCTTCTGTTAAACTGTTCCGAGGTGTTAGTGATATTATTTATTGAATATCAGCAAAGCAGTACAGCAATACACTTAATATTGCAGCATGAACATTACAATAATCGTGGTGCTAACGTTTCGGCAGATCGCTTTCTTCAGAGCCTGGAAAGATCAAATTGATTCACAATCCACTTAGCCAAAGACCTCCAAAAGCGTAAGAAATAAATTACGTTTTCTGCTTGTGTTATGGATGCTTGGCTTAGTGGATAGTGGGACAACTTGAAATTTCCAGGATCTGAATAAGACGACTCGCCGAAATGTTAGCCACCACGATTATTGTAAGATTCATACTGCATTACTAACTGCGTTGTCGTAGTGCTTCGCTAATATTCAATAAACAATATCACTAGATCTCGGAACCGCTTAAAACAAAAAACTACTCAACGTTGGTTTTCATTGACGAAAATGTCAAAATCAGCGTTGCCAGCTATCATCAGCAAGTTTCACGTGACGCACTGAAGCTTTGCAGTACTCAACACTCTGGCGCCGCCGACGAACTTACGCTTCACCGCGACTGAGCTCCTTCGCATTCAACTCGCTCAACGATTTCCATTTGTTAGGACCTGTTTCCAGACTCGTTTGGGCAGGGACATTTGATCGTTGAACTCACCAGATCTCAATCCATGGATCACTCCTTGTGGCCCATACTGGAGGAAACTCTCGACTACTCGCTGCACTACAGCAGATGTGCTCTAAGCGGCTTTGACATGCGCTTTCAACGAACTTACGGTGGATGTGTTTAAACATCGTTGGAATTCTTCGCAAGCGGCTTCCTAAATGTAAAGAGGCCAAAGGAGGCAATTTTGAGAATTTGATATTAACTTTTTTGTTTCTTGTTATAACTGCTGATCTTGGAAACGTAATCATTCCTTCGATTGAATAAATTCATTTTGCACTGATTTCATGAAAGATGGCTTTGAGATATAAAATCTTTGGCAACATACACATGAAAAGCACCTAAATATTGCCCTATCTTGATTACTTCATACGTGATCTTTTAGTATGGTACGCTGGGGTATGCAATCGCTCGCGAAATCACTCGTGCCAGCTACAACGTGACGCGGATGATGCTTCCTTGTCTTGAGACTATTCGGCGGATGTGCATCCTCGAATCGGTATCGTTTGATTAGCTTATAAATGAAAATTTTTGTACAGAACGTAACAGAAAAAGTCCTGTCAACTCAAGAGCAATGTTTGAAAGATCAGTAGCAAGTGGAACAATGGTAGGCTCAAAGTTCTGGTCAGCTATTTTCTCTTTTTGCAATTGAATAAAAAAAAAACTGAAGCACCACAGGGCACGCAGCGCGGTAATGTAATGATGACAATCACAAACACGACAGTGGTTCGACCTCACGAAAGTCTCCAAGCTATCATCACTCCGAGGCGGGGGCTGGTATCAGATCCATTTGAGAAAATTTGCGCTTTCTGCAGTTCAAGTGGGAATGCTCTAGCTCGGTTATCTTAAAAACTCTAAGGAGATTTGACTTTGTCAGTAGAAAAGAACATTCACAACCAATGAAAAATTTGGAAGAGCTTCGTGGATGAAGAATGGAAGGAATCAAATAAAAGGCAGGAAGTGTTGGAATGTGAAGAGTACATGTGAAATTGGATCATGCATAAAGTTGAAATAGAAACATTAATGTTTCTAACAGCATATAGTGCAACTTATACTCAGGTATTCAATGTGCTCATCTGTTCGTGATCAAAGGTTTATATTTTGCCACTATTGAATCCTGAACAGCAAATTCCGAACCAGAACAAAATTGGAGCGCATGATCTTTCATTCCATGCAAAAATTTTAAAGTATAGATCCCAGCAATTCTTCTATTCAGTGAATGAATTAGCGACACTTTTCACAAAAGGCTAAGGTTTATTCAGCTCCCTAAAGCTATCAGCATGTTCCCTTAGTAATCGGTTCAATGTGGATCTTTTAACGTTTCTACATAAGAAATTTTGATTCTTCATTTGGTGATGTGGCCACATAGTATTCGTGACTTAATTTTTTCCTACACTAAATTTTCTCTTCGTCCATCCTAGTTTTTTTTTTCAAACTACTCCAGTTTTATAACGCATGAAAAATGACGCATTACAAAAAGGCCTTGTGAACGCGTGTGCCAACGAAGAGGAATATACTCCTTACGTTTGAAGTAACAAGCCACTTGTTTGGACGGATTTTATTAGCGGTTATATAGCAAAGTTTAGACGTTAGAAACACTTTAGCTCCACAAGAAATGATTTATCACCGAAGCGATTTCTTATAGGTATTTTTAATCTTCAATAAGAAAGACTCTCATCATTCTAACCATCCTTATTTTTCGTTAAAAGAACAACATCCTTGGGAAATGAGCACATTCCTACTCTTTTTGCATGATCTTGTCGCCTGTTTTGTGAGGATGAGAGCTTCTTTTCCCTTTTATCAATCTTCTGACCGCCATAGGTATTTGTCTGTTCTACAATCAACTCCCAAATATGGGCATATATAGTGCGCAAAGTCGCTTAGTTCCTTAAAAATGAGCCTAACGTTTCCTGTAACACTTCACACCGTCGTCGAAGAGTAGGGCAAGGTTGTGGACGACAATACTTTCTTTGATCACACCGTTCCTTTCGAGTGTTTTCTTAAGAACAGGCTTAAATTTCAACAGACCTCGTATTTGTTTAAGGATGAGGATTTGTTACGAAGTGCATGTGGCGCAGTGGCTAGATGCGCTCTGCGTCGCACACGAGGTCAATGGTTCGATCTCGCGCTCATGGCTCATCAAGCCATGCATTTCTCCGGGGTTGGTGAATTGGTACCAGACGGTCTCAAACTTATCTGGGAGGATAAGCAGCACTGACTCAGTTCAGCGGGAGGCTACCACGAGTCATTGTAGAGGCCAGAGATGCATTCAATCACTTCAAACAAACTTGAAAATTGAAATCGAATGCATGGCGCATCCCTTAGGGACTGATCAGCGCCGAGAGCTTTATGCTTTATACTTTATCATCATATTCGTTATATGAGCCAACTTGTCAAGTGGTTTGTTAGATGGGTTCTTGTGCAGCCCGATACACGTGTTTCGACCTTGACAGTTTCGTCAGTCGGTAGAACCCTTCTAGAAGTTTCCTTGATCACTCAATGATTATCTCTTCATCACTGTTCTCTTGGTGTGATTGGGCCAATACAATACAATATTGGCTGAAGCTTAATAGGTTTTCTTTTCTTCGGAGCTTAGAAATATCAAATTGGCTCGCAATTTCCGCGGTCGGTCATTTCGGAGGAGCACCCTCCAGCGGCAGTGAATGCTGAGTGATAACAGCGAACAAACGACAATTATGCATTACTTACGAACTGTCCTAAGCACGTCGGTGACTTTTCTCGCAGTAACTTCTCATAACGCGGAAGTATTCCAGTCCTTTATATATATATCACCTGTATCACCTGTCGTCCCGTTGATCGTCGAGTGACTCGAGCGGATACCAGCAACTCTTCCATTTTTCCCTATCGCGTGCAAGAGTAGCCCAGTGGGTCCTCCTTGCTCTAGGAATTCGCTGAGCATCATATCTTTCTTCCATCGCTTTCGTGAAGAAATCGGACCAACGGGTCAGTGGTCTTCCTTTAGAGCGCTTGACGTCCCGAGGAATCCAGTCGGTAACGGCTCTCGTCCATCGGTTGTCGTTGAAGCGCATCACGTGTCCGGCCCACCTTATTTTCGATATCCTGGCGTGTAGAACGGCGTCTCTGATTTTCGATCGTTGACGTAGGTCAGAAGTTCGGATCCTTTGTCTCATTTGCGAAATACGAGATACTCCTAGCATCGACCTTTCGACTGCGCGTTCGATAACGGCAAGTGATCTTTCATCCTGCTTACGTAGCGACCAGGTTTCTGCTGCATACGTTAGGGCAGGGATAATTGTCGAGTCGAAAAGGTGGGCACGGAGTCGGATGTTCTTTGTCCTCTTCACTACATCTTCGATGCTCTTAAACGTTCCCCAAGCCGCTCGTTTCCTCCTGCTCAACTCTGGGGCTAGGTCGTTCATCATGTTGATTTCACGACCTAGATAGATGTAACTGGAGCATTCGGAAATTGTCGTTCCGTTGAGCGTGAATGGGGCATTAGAAACCCATCCGTTCCTCATGAACATTGTTTTCGTTAGATTCAGTTGAAGACCGATCTTTCCACAGGCGTTATCGAAATCAATCAACATTCGTTCCGCTTGGCTGATGTTTGGTGTTATGAGAACGATATCGTCAGCAAAGCGAAGATGGTTTAATTGTCGACCGTCAATTTTCACTCCCATTTCGTCCCATTCTAATGTTCGCATGACGTTTTGTAGGGTGGCAGTGAATAGTTTTGGCGATATTGTATCGCCTTGTCGAACCCCTCTTCTTACGTCATTGGTGATATTGTTGTAGAATGGAGATATTCTGATCGTGAAATCTTTATAAAGCTCACGAAGGATCATTATGTACCGAGTATGGACGCCCTGGTTATCCAGAGCCTCTATAACCGCTTCTGTTTCCACTGAATCAAAGGCTTTTTTTCAGATCGATAAAAGTGAGACAGAGTGGTTGTTTGTACTCTCGCGAAACTTCAATGAGTCTTGTGATCGTGTGGATGTGGTCCATGGTACTAAATCCTTTTCTGAACCCTGCTTGTTCGCATGGCTGTCCTTCGTCCAGTGTTCTGTCAATCCTGTTCAGGATGACTCGAGTAAAGAGTTTATAGACAACGGACAGCAAGCAGATTGGGCGATAATTGCCTATGTCGTAAGGTCTCCCTTTTTGAACAACAATACGGTCTTGCTGGTTTTCCATTGAATAGGGACCTTGCATTCTGACAGGTAGCGAGTGAAGAGCCGAGCCAGGGTGTTGACGAGAACTGGCGGGAGGTTCTTCAGGTGTTCTGGTCTAATCCTATCTGGACCGGGTGTTGTTCTGTTTTTCACCGACGATATAGCATGTCGGATTTCGGAAGGAAGGACCGGTGGAACGACATATTCGTCCTCTTTCAATTTATATGACGGTAAGAGAACATGGAGCGCATGTGGCGCAGTGGTTAGAGGTGCCTTGCGTCGCACACGAGGTCACTGGTTCGATCTCGCGCTCATGGCTCACCAAGCCATCCATCCCTCCGGGGTCGGTAAATTGGTACCAGACAGGTCTCAGACTTGTCTGGGAGGATAAGCAGCACTGACTCGGTTCAGCGGGAGGCCACCGCGAGTCATTGTAAAGGCCAGATGTGCATTCAATCACCTCAAACGAAGTTAAAAATTGAAGTCGAATGCATGGCGCATCCCTCATGGATTGATTAACGCCGAGAGCTTTATCCTTTTTAGCTTTTAAGAGAACATGGCTAGCGAAGAGATCCGAGTAGTACTGGTGGATGATTTTCTCCATAGCCCTTCTGGAAGCTGTAAGTGTCCCGTCAGGGTATCGGAGAGCAATCATCTTGGTCTTATAGTTGGCGAAGCCTCGCTGGGCTTTGCGAATGCTCCTCCCAGCTTCTGCAGCTTCTGCCATAACTGCTGCTCTTCTCTCTTTAAGGTATTCTTTTATCGCTTCTCTGCATCGTTTCGCAAGTTCGGACGTAAGGTTTCGGTTGCCTGCGGCTCGTGCGATTCCACGTTGACGTATCAGCTCGAGTGTCTGCGGAGACAAGCGTCTCTTCGTGACCTTAGGACTTTCGGCTTTTTTAGCGCCAACGTGAAGATATTCAACGAGTCGATCGTATTCTTCGTCGATGTTGTCGACAACGGTATCTTCCCAAGAGCCGACTAATGATTTGAATACATCCCATTTTATGGTAGTTCTGGGACTTCGTTGTTTGAATTTAGCGGCTTTCTCTCCTCTCCTCGAAAATCGGAACTTTGCGCGAAGGAGGCGATGGTCTGATCCCGTGTAGAACTTGGGAACAACAGCGACGTCGGTCAGGCAAAACCTTCGATTTACTATGATGTGATCTATTTCGTTATGGTACTCCCCATTGGGAGACTCCCACGTCCATCGTTGAGAGAGAGGCTTTTGGAATTGCGAGTTACCATGGATGGTTTGGGTCGTCATGATAAACTCGGATAGCCTCTCACCCTGTTCATTCCATTCTAGTCCGTGGGTCCCTATGTGACGTTCTTCAGACGTTCTTCTAGGTCCAATTTTTGCGTTAAAATCTCCGACAATGACCTTGAAGAATGTATGATCTTCTCTGAAGAATTTTTCGAGGTCCATATAGAACGCTTCGACTTCGTCTTCGTCATAGCTTGATGTTGGTGCGTAAGCAACGAAGATGGTCAAAGCCGGCATAGAACCACATCGTTTCAACCGTAATCGTCTGATACGGGTTGTTAGTTGTTCGAACGAATCAATGCTCACGGTCAAATTCGATTTGACGAGGACGCCAACGCCACCGACACCTCTGCGATCGCATGTTCCAAGGAACAGTTCTTCTCCGGTGTCATAAACAGCGTGAAAAGGATGGCGCCTTCTCGTCTCAGCCAGGCCAATGACGTCGTACCTTATTCTTCTTGCTTGAACCAACAGATCTTCTACAGCGGATTGTTGAGCAAGGGTTCTTGCGTTGTAGGTACAGATCGTCATTTTAGTCCGTTTCGATCTTGGCAGCCTAGTTCGGCCCTGAGATGTATATATATATATATATATATATTATATATATATATATATATATATATATACTTCTACATGTGTACTTTTAATATATATATATATATATATATATATATATATATATATGGACTATGAATAATTCGCAGAAATCAGTAGTTTATGAATCCAAGCAGTGAAGTGCAGGAGGAGGGCAATCAACCAAAAAGATACGAAGAATACGCAAATGAAATGACATGTTCAGGAGAAAAAGTTGCGACAACAAGTAATGCTTAAAGTATCAATGGATATATGAAGCAAGTATCCAGAGAACGATAGAGCAAAGCCTGTTATATATTTCAGCATAATTTCCAACTTCTAAGGTACACTAACAATTCAAATTATTGAGAGTTGAAGATGAACTGGTATTGCATTCTGTATGCATCATCATTTTGAACCAACTATTCATTGTTTTTATAATTTTCAATCACTGTGATGACTTCTGAGTAATGTGTGTTATGAAAAATATTAAAAATTGAGAAGCATTGTGTCCTAATACACTTTGTACAACTTGTAAAAATTGGCTGAATGTCAAAAACAGCATAATTGCATAGTAAACTGGTGCTTTTTTCGACGCGTAAGAGTTATATATGCTCCAAAAGAGTATGAGTGTATAGAGTAAGCCGCTGTGTGTTAAAGTAAAACGAAAAACGAAAAAATTTCTCAGAGACAAAGAAACAAATTCAAATAACGAAAATTACAAGCCGATTTGCAAGTGCTGAGCTTAGCGAATTCTATTTCCGTCCCAGACGAGTAAACCCTTTGCTGAACGATGAGGATCATTTTGACCTCATTTTTCCAAACGTCGTTTTTCGCTGAACAAAGCCTTCTATCTCAAATTCAAGCAGTTGCTCGAAGGCTAAAATCTCTGGGATTGTGACACTTTGCTTGACTCTTGAAAAAGCCTTTGTAGTACGCTGTGGCAGCATAAATAAAATTATGTTACAGACTCGGTTTACTTTGTATGCTCAGTTAAGATCTGTGGATGCGGATCGTTTTTATTGGACTACAATAAGTTTAATCGTTAGCCCAAATATCGACGTATTTGATACTCAAATTGGTTTTTGAAAAAAAAGGTTTCTTACAGCGCTCTGTGAGAGAGAAAATACAATTTCTTTTCGCATGTGGAATTTTTTTTGCACATAGGAGCTATGTATGCACGAAATGTACACAAAGTTGTAGGGAAAATCATGTTTTATCGAGTAATACAGAGAACCTTGAGTATTTCTCGAAGCGAGAGAAGACCTTTGTCGAAGAACGAAAATCGCGCGCCACCGGCGATATCGACTGCGTTGTCCATCCGCAAAGGGTTAAAATATGGCTTCGAAAGCCAGCGAGGGTCTCAAGTGTACAGTGGGAACTTTGTTGAGCCTTGGAAAGGGTAAATGCGGGGTGCGAAACCACCTCAGGTTCCAAGTTTTGCTTATATTTCGGCACTCTTGCAGTCATCTCCACTTTTTGGACTGCTTCGTTTTTTATGAATCTTCATGGAATATACGTTGCAAAAGTATCTTTTAGGATTTCGCCCATCTAGTAAACTTCGGATACAATAACATCGCTCTACGAATCGCCTTTGAAACGATGGAGGTTGATGAGACAGTAAGTACCATTTTTTCTAAAAAAACTATTGACGACAGTCATAGGCCGGTTGACAACTACACATTCAGTATCTATTGTGAGGAGGCTCTTTCCATAAATTCTGTTACAATGGTAGCTTTTGTAGAGGTTGTTTTTCAGTTTCATTTACGGCAATGAACCACTTTTCTTCTCTGCAGGCGCTCTGCTGAACTGCTCGGATAAGGTGTTGTCTTATTTTGTATTTTTCAAATTACGATATCTACTTAGTCAAACTACACCATCTAAGAGGCTACTTCAAAGTTACTAAATGTGTGGGACTATAGCAAGGACTTGCGAACTAATTTTTGAATTTACTTTTTCAGGAATCTTTTGCACCGTACGAAGTGAGTATGTGCCTTTTCATGAAGACTGGTATTCAGGTGTTATTCACTTGTCCGTCCATAAGTTCCACATCTTTGACTGAGGTAACGCCTCTTCATCGTACTTACTCATTAGCTCAATTAATGGGTACAGGTAAAAAATTTTGCAGTAACTCTTCCGAAACAGCAGATAGATATCTGCATTTTTGGCCTTCGATTTGATGTAATAATAACTAATTCATATCGTTTGGGAGCTGCACCTATGTGGTTTCTAAGTTGGCATAATTCTGTTGTTACCGTAATGGTCTAGGAAAACCTGTTGCAACAATGAGGATATGCAACTCAGTTATGTTTTATTGAATCTTCAATTCATATGCGATCGCACTTTTTTGTTATTAGCCATTATATGTGCATCAAAGCTAATCTTTAACTGGAATCTAATGCAGATACGATACTCACGACACATTTTCTACCTAAAAGCGAGCAATAAAGTTTTCGTGATTACGATTAGTGGACAGAGAGAAGGTTGCTCAACACTTATTTCAGTTCTGCTGACTTTGCTGAATGTTCGAACGAAACTTCTATGTTAAACAACTGTCTACCTGGCTAGCCCACATGCAAATTCCGTTTGAAGTTCAAAAATGAGCCCGCCGTGGTGTTGGCTAAAGTGAAGCAAATTAGAAGCGCCTGTCACGAACTCCTTTACACGACTCCTAATCATTAAATGTCCTCCCAGATTCAATATTTGTATTGTTTCGTCCTATCCATTATCCACGTTAATACTGACATTTATGTGTTGACTAGGTCATATATTGAGGATTTTCATCGTCTATACAAAAGCGTTGAATGCTAATCAAGCCAATTCCCTTAAGTCGGAGGAAAGAGAGATTTGATGAGCCCAGATTGTAGGATGTAGTCACAGTTTCATTTCTTTGCCTCCAAATAGTCATATCATGACTATATGGTTTTCTTCTATGAAGTGAAGCTTCGCCGATTGCATATTTGTATCCAAATCTGAGTTCTGCTACAAAGACATTCATCAACGCGGGCGGCGAACACGTCTACTGGAAATTGGCCTCCATTAAGAACAATCTATGAGCCTCTGAAACGTACTCCGCTATGCCCCTACTCTACGGCCTGTTGTAGTGGACGACTGTTATTCTAGAGGACTGTTGCCAGGATTTGTAAGACGACTGCGATTAGGATGTCGATAATACGCTGCTATGTGATTGGGAAATCGTAGAATAATTTGTAGTTGCAATTCTTGCAGTTGCAACATCGTTCGTATGATGAACGACTCAAATGTTGTCAGTGAGACCATGTTTCTGACCGAGAATCAGTTTCCGAAAGTTTTTAGTTTATTCGTAGACCATTTATTACATCGTTTTGCTCAAAAAACGTTTATTATAAAATGGAGACTAACTCAAACATTGGCAGTTTTTCAGAATTAACATTTTATAGAAACACGTGCAGAGCAGTGGTATAAAGCTTTCCACATTACGCATGTAGGTGCAGGTTCGATAGTGTGCTACGGTTTTAATTAAAGCTTCTCTTTCTCAGGGGAAGTCAAACAGATACCAGACTTGTTTGTGACGAAAGAACGTTGTTAGTAATTGTCGTTCTGTTCTCTTAAAAACACAGAATTCACTAAGCATCAGCTATTATGAATGAATTGTATTATAATTATCTCATGTTTTCACATCTGAAAAACACTGAATTGAAATCTCTTTTCATTTAACCGTTTCTAGTAGTGGTATGAAATTTCAAATAATTTCAATGATGTAGAGTGATGTGCAAAACTTTTGCGTCAGCCGGGACTCGAACCTACGTCTCACTTTATCCGGGTGCGTGTGCTCTAACCCGTTACACTACTGGTGCACATTTTGCACACCACTCTTTCTACGCTACAATGCATCTATCTGTCAGCCGCTAACCGTCAACGGCCTGGCCCAGGTAGCCGCTATCGACATTGAACCCAGTCATGCTAACAGATATTGAGTATTGATAATCAGCTGAAATTCCTTTTTATTTAACCGCTGACAGATATTTAATAGATAGATGCGCTGTAGCGTAGAAGAGTGATGTGGAAGACGGGCGTGCGTAGTGCAACGGGTTATGCACGCGCTAGCGGAGAGACTGAGATATGTTTTCAAGTCCCGCCTGATGCGAAAGTTTTGCACATTACTCTACATCTTTGGGCTTATTTGAAACACTGAATTATTAGTCATTGTATAATTTAAAGTTCATTCACCTCAACGATTCTTTATGGTGTCGAGTTGGTGGAAATCAGTTCCTTTAGGGATTAATCAACAATTAGTTCCTTTAGGGATTAATCAACACCAAGCAATTCATACCTTTCAATATTATTTTTTTATCTCCACTATCGAGTCAACTTAGCAAGTATTATGTTCCTCTGAAAAACGTTATTTATAGGCAAGCTGCGCTCAGACAATCTAATACAATGCACTTTCTTGACGAATCCTAAGTTGGGGAAATTAACACATGACTAACAGCTCCGGAGTCATGTAAACAGAACCAAATCATGTAATATTAGCATTCACACTTTGTACTTTGAACACTACTTTCAGGAAGTGGAGTGTGAGCTTGTGTAATGGCCGTTGATGGAGTTGTGAAGTCCATGATGAACAAAACATCCTAATATTTTTTATACCAGCTCAATAAATGACAGAATTTCAGTGTATCTCCTCACTCCAAAAATCCATGAATACAAAGAGTCCATGCACAAATTCCAGATTTTGTCACCAAGCCAACATGAAATATATCGTCTCATATTCTCCCAAAGATTCTTCAACAATTTTGAAGAAAATTATGGTCGATCAATATGACAATCGCCTGTGCAAGCCATCCTCGTCCATCCACATTTGCTAAGGCTTTCATATAAAAATATGTTGGTGATCATGTGCTCTTCTAGTTGATTCGAACACCGCTTCCGCCAACATAGTTGATGCTGGGAACGAAATTTCATGCAATACATGGAAGATACAATTTTTTGGCAAAGAAATCACGAAAAAGTTATTTTTACCCTAAGTTTATAGAGATGACATTTGCCAAGTCTCCATAGCTTGAAATTTACGTTCACATGTCGCATTTGCTATATCATTAGGTCAACTGCGAGAAGACTTTCCGCTGATAGCTTAATGGCAACCAAGCATTTGAAAGACATCTTCATCTGCTCTCTCTATTCTAATACCTCCTGAATGCTGCAGATTTCTTCGGCTTCATGATTTTTTTGCGCAGTAATCACTCAAAAGATGAGCTTTAGCAAATTCCATGAATTCCATCCGAATAAGTGAGAGCGAAGATGCACCACTGACCTGATGGCGGCCACCATTGCCTTTATTGCAATTCAACTAGCAAACACAGTATCCGCTACACATTGAATAAAACTTACATAATTGCTGAAGTCATGGCGTTTGCAATAATTCATGCTTAAGTGTGCTACGGTGGCCCATTCTTAGATGTCGTGTATCCGTCTTGTGCATATGCCGATACCTTCGATCGCTTCGTTTCTTGACAGCCTTATTTATAGAACTGACCGAGTTTGGATGAAGATTCAAATTCGATTTGATGACTCGCCATACTTGGTGTCACTCTAAATTTTATTCCAATGCGTTTAAACTAGAATTCTGAGATAGCCGTGTTAGAATGGCCCTAAATCTTCACCACGAGCTGGCGGAAAGAGGTTGTTACTTTGAGATTCTGATTATTCAAGCACAGCAGCGATTTGAAATACTCAGCTAACTGTCTGAGGAGAATATAAAGAGCCGGATGTCAATTTATATGCTATTTGAATTTTCAAAATTGACACAATTAATAACAGCAGGAACCAATGAGGAGGAACAAGCATAGGCTTCTCGAAGCATTTATGAACGTTAGAGGAATCAAAAGAACTCTCTTTGTAACTGTCTAAAGAAACTGCTGCAAACACTTAATCTCCATAGTAACTAACGAAAAAGTGTTAACGAGAGGTATTACGACTTTCAAAAAGAGTCGCTTTCTCCGTACAATACCCAGTTAACTAATATTTGCTTTAACTGCAGAAAATCGCCAAACCTCTAATTACTGGTGTACAATAATATGAGAATATTAGCTTTGAAAATAAAGACACCACGTCTGTGTAAGCAAATCAGAAATAATCGGAGACTGCTATATGGATAGAGTCACTTTAGAGAAGTCACTTTTGATAAATTGTAACAATTATCGTTTGACCCTCAAAGCACAGAATGCCTTTTTTAGTTTGAAGACGGTAGCAAGACGTAATTAAATTGAAAAGCTATACTTCCTGTAAAACATTGAAATGACGTTATTACTAGTAGAGCAACTTGAGCATAAACGTACCAAACATTACTAATATAGAGTTCTTGAGTGAGACTATTTTGGTTACTTGACTTGGAAGTTTTTCCGAGAAATTAAGCACTGATATATTTCAAAAATACTAGATGGAATTTGAGATTCACAGAATATGGTGATGGTCTGAACTATAAGTAAACACATCTAGATATTTTTTTAGTATCTAGATCATACCACAAAAAGAGCGCATGCGGCGCAGTGGTTAGAGGTGCTCTGCGTCGCATACGAAGTCAATGGTTCGATTTCGCGCTGATGGCTCACCAAGCCATCCACCCCTCCGGTTTTAGTAAATTGGCGCCACACTGGTCTCAGACTTGTTTGGGAGGATAAGCAGTACTTATTCTGTTCAACGGGAGGCCATCGCGAGTTATCATAAAGGCCAGATTTTCATTCATTCACCTTAAACGAAGTTAAAAATTGAAGACGAATGCATGGCGCATCCCTTAGGCATTGATCAACGCCGAGAGCTTTATCTGGATCACGTTTTCATTTTTAATGAGCGCATTTTAGCCCTAACATTTTCTTCTCATTTGCCGTTCCAAACGTCCTTAATCATTTGGTGTATTGCCTCGACTGCCGTTAAGATTTTCTTCGGCGTTGGAAGCGTCATAGAGTACTGGTTTAGTCGAAACCCCTTGCAATGTTGAGGAAAGCGAGCTAGGGCGATTCCACATGCTTTCTGAGAGAATCCCGAGGAAGTGGTCAAACCAGACCCTTGCTTTGCGACGGCCCGCATCACTAGCAACCCGGTCATTGTGTTACTGGCCATCCCCTATCGCTTTCAACCTGGTGTTCACCTAAATCACATGCAATACGATGATTATCGGGTGACTGAAGTGGGCATGAGTAAAACTTTCATTTTTCCATTTCATGAAAGAATTGCCAGGTCGTTCCTTCTTGATGTTGAGATTCGTAGAACACCGAATTATTCTATGCTTTTCATCAAAATTTGGGCCATCAAGTCGGTGACCCATACTGTTCAATTTTTGAAATCCTGGGAAATCCAGTCGACAACGGCTCTGGTCCATCAGTTTTCGATAGAAGGAACTACGTGTGCGGCCCATCTTTCTTTGATGTAAATCAGAACTTCGGATCTTTTCTCTCATTTGCAAAATACGGAACGCAGTAGCATCGACTTTTCAGTTACGTGTTCAATAAAGCCAAGTGATTTTTCATCCTGCTTACTTAGCAATCAAGTTTGTAATACATGGGCTAATGCAGGATAATCGCTATGTTGGAAAGGTGGGCACGTAATCACGTGTTCTTTTTTCTTTTCACTATATCCTTGGTGTTCGTGAACGATTTTCGTGCCGCTCACTTCATCCTGTTTAATTTTGAAGCTAAGTCGTCGATCATATTGACCTTTGGACCGAGATTTACGCAACTTACATAGATATCCATTCCTTCATGAATGACGAAGTCAGAGGCCAAATACTTCCGCGTTGATTAATCCGACAGGGTTGCGCCGCGCATTCGTCTTCATATTTTGGCTTCGCTCAAGGTTATTGAAACACATCTGGCCTTTTATGATTCTCGTGATGGTCTACCGATGAATCAAGTCAGTGCTGCACATCATTTCAAGCAAATCTCGTACCAACTTATCGACCGCGAAGGGATGGAAGGTGAACTGTGAGCGCGAGATCGAACCATCAATCATGTGTGCGGAGCAGAGCATCTCTAGCCATTGCGTGCTCTGCGTTCCTTAACATGAATCGGGTATTGAGAATCGATCCGTCTCTCATGAACTCCAGTTTCGTAAAATTCAGTTGGAGTCCAATTTTCCCACAAACGTTGTTGAAATCGGTCAGCATTTCAGCTTGCCTGCTTCGTGTTATAAGAACGATGTCATCAGTGAAGCGATGATGGTGTAACCTAAACATTACAGCAATAAGAAGCCTCCCATCTGTTTCACTTTATTCCAAGATTAGGAAATAGGAAAAACATTCTACTAGAGTGTATGTGATAGTCTTCGCCCAACGAAGATAAAAAAGCAAATATTAGCCGCGATTTTCAGCAATTCTCTGGCTTTTGCCCCAATACGTGTTCTAATATGCCATTTTAGATACATACGTCTCGCCTGAATTACTCCGATATCAACTGAGGAACGTTAGAGCCAACTCACAGCTCTAACCAATAGCTCAATCGGTTAGGCGAATATGAAATCTTCACTTCAACACTTTTTCTCTAGATTCTTTCTCACTGATAATCGTTTTTGTCTTTTTCCTGCTTTTAACTGCTGCAGCAAAACTGTAATGTCAACGAAAACGAGCTATGTTAGAGAAGCTGTATGTCGGAAGACGTGAAGTGAGTAGTGTGAACTTGACAAAAGTGAAAAAAGCGATCTTCTAATTCTTCATAAAATTGGACGAAGAACTACGCTCCTAATGGCACTAACCCGACGCACGCGTTAGCTGTAGTAGTTTGATTAACTCAGCCTTGTCACGCTCTGAGCGGCTAGAAAATTTTCATAAAGTGTCATTCTTGTCCAGAAGTTCGCTAAGATAGGTGCACGGCGAATTAATGACGGTATTTAGCTTCAAAACAAGCTTTTGGCAATACAATCGCGAGCAACACGGTGGCTTGTGTCGCTCTTACATACGTTTTGTCACTAGAGTGAAATGAGCCTTGAGGAGGCACAACCAAGGCTACAACTACTCACAATTAAAATCGTTCTCGGTGGAAAAATACTCACATTCTATTGGAGAAGAAGTGCGAATTCTAATGTTTTCTGTTTTTATTGTTAAAGTTCACTGACATTTGATGCGATGTGAGATAAATGTGTACAGCTCTTTCACGACGCTATTGCTTTTAAACGACAAAAGAGGAGCTCTTTGATGATAAAGAAATAGAGTCAAGGAATTAGACTACTCTAGCAAAGAGTTTGCTCCGACAAAAAGACATAATTTTCTAAAGATCTTCTTTGAGAGGAGCTTGTCGCGCAGTGGTTAGAGCTGCTCTGTTACATACACGTGATCGACGGTTCGATCCCGCGTCCAAGGATCACCAAGCCTTTCAACTATCCGGGACCGGCAAATCGCTACCAATTTTATTTGGAAAGATAGTAGCACTGGCTTAATCCATGGGCAGGTTACAATGAGTCATTGTAAAGGCTAGATATATATATAATCAATCACCTCAAAAGATGCATGATGAAGTTGAAGGCATGACGCATCTCTCAGAGATTATCAACGCTGCAAGCTTTGAGCTACTTTGTTTGATACTAGCTGAAATTTCCTCAAAAAATTATGAGATATTGAGAATTTAAAGGTTCTAAACAGGTGTGACAGCAGCAAACATTATACATACGGCGGAAAACGTCATGTTGTTGCGTTAGACGCATTCAATTGAATCCATGTTTGATATGTGCTTGGCTGGTAAAAGTGAACGAAACAGTGCTGCAAGCTGCAACACATCAGAATTCTATCCTGGTTAAGTTTTGGGTTGAAATCATTGAATTCTAATAGCCTATAATGAAAACTCTAAAATTTGAAATGAGTTTGGACAGCTTTTTTTCAAATTCAAATTGCAATTTTTTCCCATGGTATGACTTCTATGAAGACCAAGGTGCCCGCGTATGTGTTGTAACTAAATACTCGGCTTTCAATCGCATTTGATCCATATACAGCTCACATCATCACCTTGGATAAAAACTCTGTCATAACCGTTCTTTTCATTTTTTCTGAAAAGCACATTGGAATCTCTGCAGTGGTTCTCGAAGTGCAGAATTCGCTCGGAATTATGCGCTTTTATTGATGGAACATAATAAATATTAAGTGCGCCGCGAAACCTTTGGGAATTGTATTCAATGGTTTCCAATATATCAGAGTGAAATCACTTTCAAAACCCTGAAACTTTTCGAAGGCGTTTTTCAAGTACGAAAATCGCAAATATTGACCGAGTTCGTCAATCCTTTGTCATATTCAAACTTAATTTCAACCTAGAATAGAATGAATTTTTATTGATATATGCAAACGTTGAGGACTCATTTATCTCAATTAATCGACGCGAGATCGATAATAGTACTAATGGTAGCAGTAACAATAGTAGCGATTCAATGGCTAACTTCACCTTCTTTAGACTTCACCCTGAGCGTATGTTATTTCAAATTATTATTGAACTTCGTATCAGTGAAGGAGAGATGGCAAAACAGAAGCAGTGTAATGGCTAGCTCGTGCCTCCGGCTAGAGTGAATCGCGGGTTCGAATCCCATCTGACATTCAAAGTTTTACATATTACTCAACTTATTAGATATGCATCTGTAACATTACACCGACGCTAAAAGCGGTTAAGAAAAAATAATTCTAGTTGGTTATTACTAAACTAGTAGTCAATACAACATTTTCCCCGACTCAAAATAAGGCGAAGTCGCCGGAACTCCAGCCATCGAATTGCTACTATTAATACTGCTACTACTAGTATCATTACCAATCTCGCGTCGGCTAATTGAAATATCTCAAGGATACAATATAGTAGGTTGCAGAAAAAGTTCTGTCGTATCGCCTCAAAAAATGATTTTTATACATGTAATTACGCGGATTTGAAATCTTCAGAAAGTTCGTGTTCTTAGCCAGCGAACGGTATATCATTTGTCTATACAGCGTTGAAAATGGAACTGCCCAAGGAAAAAATTCGTATACTGCTCACTCCCACTACAAATTGGATGTCAACACTTTTGAGGCTGTTCGACGAATCTGCAAGGCGTACGGTGACGAAATTTGCGATGTTCGTACAGCTCAGCGTTGGTTCAAAGCAATCTGCGAAGGAGGAGACCGGCTGACCGACAAGCCTAGAGACGAACGTCCACGAGAAGTCAATCGCCAAGCAGTCGTCATTCGAATTGAGGAAGATCCATAGATGAGTTACAGGATGTTGGCTGAAGAGTTTGACTGTGATCCAAGGCGATTTGGCACATCTTCCAGGAAACCGGCAACAATGCTCGAACGAAGCTGGGATGTGGAAGGAGACTACTTAGGACATTGATAAATCTTTTGTTTGAGTTTAATTAGTGCACAAATGAATTTTTTCACATGTATCACCTGTCGTCCCGATGATCGTCGAGTGACTCGAGCGGGTACCAGCAACTCTTCCATTTTTCCCTATCTCGTGCAAGTAGCCCAGTGGGTCGTCCTCGCTCTAGGGATTCGCTGAGCATCATACTTTCTTCCATCAAATTTTTTATGCATTTTTAAAAGACGAAAAGACTTTTTCCATATCCTATTATTCATCTTTTGGAATTATATTACTTCTCAAATATATCCTTTTTATCCAGAAGTGTGCAGGTTTCTTTGGTTTTTCTGGAGCGCTACAAAGCTACATTTGTCAGCAGCCCTTGTTTACCTGCCTATTCTGGACAATATTTGTCCTCGGCCCGCGATAGTGGAGCGAGACATACCTGGGCGGGGCCGACCGCCGGTTGCCATGTGCTCATGACAGTGCGTGTGATAGCAGCGCCGCCGTCACTTCACCACCCAATCCACGTCTGCCGGCTCTCAATTCAAGCTCTCCCAGTCCACTCCGACTCTGTTCCATGTCCCTGTCCCGCATCTGCAAATCACCTATGAGCTGAGCTGATCATGTTCGGCTATGATGATGCATATGGTTATTCGACGGCATTACTGGCTGTTGCACCGTTGACGACACAACTTGCACTGACTCCAGTCAGTTGGATAGTATTCTTTCCACTTTTCGCCCTTCCAGCTGCTTCGCTGATATTGTCCATTGGGAATTTGTCCACACATGGACCAGTGCTCACCTACAAGCGTCTTGCCCCTATCGCTTCCGGTTGGTTTTTCATCTTTTCGCTCGTTCATTCACTCCTTTCAATGCGTGCAATTTGTTGTGTTCTCGGAAATAACATCATATGGTGATTCGAGGAATGACACACATTACAGGAATAAGTCACGCTTGTTCTGTTTTATTAATAATAAATGTGCTTGCACTAATTTCTCTGCTTCTCTATTCCTCTCGAATTCTTTCAGTGATTCTTCCCTTCTGAGCTGAATTTCGGTCTATTTCTGAATTTTACTAGTAATTTCATTATTGATAAGTTTATAATTTTTTATCCGCGAATGACTTTGTTTTCTGTGAATATCGCAAAAGTGCTTGTCTGAGACTAAGTGAATATTAAGTAGCGACAAATCCAATAAAAAAGTAATGTAGATTTTGAAGAGGCTTAACATCTACATAGAGTGGATGGTGCGCTATTTTGCCAAGAATAGTATTTACATACAGGATCTTTTCAGGATTTGAATTGACTTATTTGACTACGCTATAAATAATCATTTCGCATTTTTTATTCATTTAGAGGCTGATGTGGGGTTGCTATAGAGCCTCAATCGGCTAGCGTTTCGGCGGCTTCGCTTTCTCTAAAGCCGCGATGATTTAAGTCGATTGTCGGGCGAAAGCGCCGAAACGTACGCCGAATAAAGCTACATACAAAGCTCGTGTGGACTTATCAATGGACAGAATAGCATGTACGGAACAAATTTTGCTAGTCTGGTTGCTCCGGTAGACGCTTTCCAAGGCAATAATCCGCTATTCGTACTGTTCCGCAGACGGGATGATGTGTCATCGACAGGTGTTTGTACGGCTGGCGGCCACTGTAGCCGGTATCACCCCAGTCGAGGATCACCCTAGCAAACCGCGCTATTCGCTCGTCGTCGCCAAGTAGAGGAAAACGAGCCGATTTCCAAGTCGAGAGTCATTTCATAGGGAGGCCAAAATCCCATTATTTCTACTGTCATTCGTCCTAAGAAACCAGTTGTGATCGATATTGTGGTGATGTGGGTGGTAATCGGGCGCTGGAATGACGACGGTCGTTCGGACGAACGTTTGTCGAAGGTCAAGTGTCACCACCGCCTGATCCATTGAACTCCAATCGAACGGCTGTTCTATTGATCATTTAATATCTATTGTTTCTTCCATTTTAAAATGGCGACAAGGCATGACCTTAACTCTTTGAGTGCTTTTATGATTAATAAGAATTCCCTTTGATATAAGTGCTTTTGCGGTGATATGATGTTACGAATATACCCGATGATGTTGAGTGATGTTTGAAACTTTGACGTCGGACGGGAATCAAACCCGCAATTCACTCTTGCGGGAGTCGCGGGCTAACAAATTGCGCTACCGACGCCTGTTTTGAAGTCTTTGTATATTTTTTAGATCTTGAATAAAGATGCAGGGGCTAGTAGATCATGAAAAATATGGTAGATTACTTTAACGAAATTGGCTACTTAGTTCTCATAGCTGTTCCGCTGATTTCCATTCTTCTCTGAATTGAAGGAGAATAATTGATTAATCGCTGACATTTGGAAGTATGGTAGCTAGACGTTAGCGAGAGAAAGGATAAACCTTCTTTAGATTTTTTGAGTTCTTAAGTCTTCCAGCCTAAATTTATGGAGCAAATTTTTATAATCCTAGCATGGAAAATTTCGAAATCGCCAGCAAAACAGGCGGAAATATTTCATTTTACATCTTATTCTCATTCTTATCTTTGTACGATCACCTTCTAGGACTCGTATTATGTATTCTCGTCTTGGAGTGATCTATTTTTATAAAAAAGACGAGAAAAACTCTAACTGTATGAGACATTTAGTTAAGTGTAATGTTTTCTGCTCAGTTATTTATTTTTGAACACGTGCATTGACGAGGAGCTAGTTAGAATCAAGTGCGTTTCATTTGAATAGTCGTAAGATTGCGAAATTCGGGTCCGTTTGCGGGAAGCGGAAATCCGGACGTTCTGTTCGCGTCAAGTCAAGAAGACCTCCGTCGGATAACAGTGATAAATCGGCCGTCTGTGATAGTGACTGTTCGACTTGCTATTCTTATATACGAATTACCTGATTGGATACTTGGACGATACGTCTTCACTAATCATGCGGACCTCAGACATGAAAATGTGCCGGTTTAACCGTTTTTTCCTTTGGAATTCCCGAGGTAAGCCTAGACAGGATTTACTCGCGTTGTCATTACATTAGTGTAGTCGCCGACCCATGCGGATCAGAGAAAGGCTATCACCTTGCAAATAGTAGCTACCAGGACGGCGCTCATTTGTGCTACAGTTTACTTTTACGTGAATTTCTCGAATGGGAACGTCGGACTCCTTATCCCCTTGGGTAGTCTTACTGCGCGAGTGAACTCTCCCGCTGTACTTTGCAGTCTGACACCCAGGAGCACCTTCCACCCACGATGAGGCTGTAAACCATTTAGGAAACATGTACGAACTAGTACACATAATCTCAAAAACACATTGCTTTTCTGTCAATCACTAGTTTCCTTTTCACCCTCTTTTTTTATTAGTTGATCACTCAGTAATAGTATCGCTGACATCACTGCTTACAATTATTCTGCTTTTTAACTAGCACTGATTCGACCTGTACCCTTTGATTTCGTTCATTTCATGAGTTTTCGCTCTCAGAAAACTTGACATTCTTCTTATTCCCAAAGGTGGTAATCCCACTATAGTCATGCTTTTTCCAAATCATTGTGACGCCCGCGTTTAGCGGCGTGTCACTTGGGACGGCGTCTACTGCTTAGCCGTTCCGGGGGCTCTAATTTTTCCAAAAATAAACGATAACATTTCGATAACTAGGTTTTTTAGAAGTTGTACGCATGACAGGTTCCTAGATGAGACTTTACTCTATCGTTCTATTGGTATGGGTAGAATGTAAGCTATTACTTACTGCATGCTACTATAGTGTGCGCACAAACATTGTTACAATTATTTCGCAGAGCATGCTGCGTCTACTTAATATTCAAAAGAGTCGCACCTTCCATCCACAACAACTAGGACCCATAATGCCGGTGACAAATGACATAATAGTTAACTGTTACACATAATTAGTGGGAAATATGAACAAGTGAATTCATTGGATAATAAGTTTTCTGTACGTTCTCAAGTGCAAAATAGAGCTTTCCCCTTCCGGCACCCGTCAAAACATTTGTTTTATTCGACAAACTATCGATCTATTTGAAGAAATCTATGCTTTGAAATAAGACCTTATGAAAATGATCTCTACTCGGCTTATAGCGGCCACTCGGCGCGCCGCGTACCGTTGTGGAAAATAAAGTGTTGCGATAGTGATAAAATCTCTGAAGGAATGGCATGCGAGTAAAGACTATGGAGAAGTTTGCAGAGATAAGCAGACAATTATTTACTGCCTGTGATTTCATCCTACTGATAAGAAAAACATTTCTATGACATTGAATTTTTTTCTGGGCATTGGCATTTGAGCCTGTCCTGTTTAGTGATCAGTGAAGCGAGGCAGTCAATTTAGTTCATCGCACTTATGATGAATGGCCCATATTATTTTGGTTCATTAATGAGCTTTTACAAGGTTATCATAAATCTTTATTATGGGCAAGGTTCCGGCAGTTTCGCCATTATCCAAGCCATTTTCATTTGAGTCAACATCGATAGCGTTTGTTCATTCCTGCCATGTTGAACTTTGTAGCCGTCTCATCGAGACGAATCGAATGGAGCGGAACACCGCATTAATGAAGTAGTGTCACCTGTATAGGCTTTCCGCAGAGGATTTGAGTCGCTCTCAAGTGACCAGGCCTCCCCTTGTAATTTTCCAGGACACAGGACGGCACTTGATCGATTCCGATTCAAAATTACTCGTTTCTATGGTGACAGTCTATCCTACGGCAGCCAGATTAGTAGTAGCTGGTTTGTAGCGAAGAATACGTTTCATACCGATTTGCATCCAACACTGGTGTGAAGGATCACTGTTTGTTCTTATTGATGAGCTAGCATGGAGTTTTCATAACTCTTTATCATGGCTAGTGCTATTTTTTGGTAGATTTTGCTTTCATCAGAGGACTCAGAATAGTCGCTACTCTTGTACGTTAACGAGAGTGGCCAATAGCAAACTAACAACCGCATACATTTGTGTTAGAAATCAATCAGTTTAGTAACTATGGCAAAAACATCTAATTTTTTTCAAGCGAAAAGTATCTTTGTCTCTCTATGTGGCTTACAAGGTCTATCTGATGGTGCTCAAACGTCATTAACAGAAGATGATTGTTCAGAATTGGTGAATTCGTCTACGAATTACAAAAATTTCGTTTGATTTTGGAGCATTAAGAGTGATATAATGATGTGAAATTAAGCGAGTAAAAACTACTGATCATGTTGATAGTGAAGAGAATCAGGATCATTTCGAGACATGCACAGCTTTAATTTTTTCTAGGATGGATATGATTTCCGTGGAATCTTTTTCAATTTTACGCATCTCTTCATGAATTTATAAACGAATTTATACATGCTCGTTATGACATACAGTTTTTGCTACCAACGGTGGTCAAAATCATTTTGGTATTTTCCCCAGTTTCTTGACTAACTTCACTGGAATAGGGCGGTATGTGCAATATATGCTCACTCTGTATATCGTGTGCAGCTCTTTTCTAGATCCCTTTGACTAGCACCTTTCAAAATTTACCTCGTCAACCACCTTTGAAAAATTGACCATGTCAACCACCTTTGAAAATATAACGCCGTCAACCACCGTTGAAAATTGACCCCGTCAACCACCTTTGAAAATATAACGCCGTCAACAACCTTCGAAAAAATAAATCTGTCAATATGGTGAATCAGTTTCAAATCGAAATTTTCAGCCAACTGAATAGATCTATGAACTAAGAAACGAAACCAAATAGTCACGTGATAATAACTATTTTAGGCCTCGGTTGGGCGTTGACGTGGCACGTCGCCGAGCGACTCTATGTTGAAGGACTCCGAGCAGCACAAAATCTGTTATATTTTGTTTTTTCTCTTCGATTTAATCTTAACTGGGCTGTTAAATGTCAGCATTCCTATAATTCAAGGTTTGATTTGAGTTTAGATCTTAAATTTCACAATGTAGTGAGGAAGAATGTGGGGTCTCATTGCAGATACTGCATCAATTTCGATGAAACAAATGTCACCGTTGGTGATTTCCATCATAGTCCTGAAAATCACTGGCCTGCCCAGGAGTTTAACAAGTTAGTTTTGCCAACTATCTCATCTTCACAGCCTTTGTTCACTCAGTACAGTGTAATAAAGAACAACAGTGCAAGATGTTGAGTGCATTTCGTGAATTCTAAAGTTACTACATGTCTCAATGAAAAAGTTTGATAAGGATTCCGTATCAGGGGCAATTCTGAACTAGAAAATGATTCAGTCGAAATGACACTATTCTATAAAAACGTTGTTATATCGTTCTAGAGGTATCTGTGGTGTGCACGTTACTCTTTGAACATGATCATAGGTTGGGAAAAAGTTCTGAGGAAATGATTGCAACACATTTATTTATGCACCTATTACACCCGAACAAAGGCAAAACTAATAATCAAAGTACTCCCTTCAACTTCAGTCACTTTCGTTGAGATTTTGAGCCACCTGTACACCGTACTTTTGCAACTGTGTCTTCGCACCCAAGCCAGATTGATGCGATATCACTTGCCATCGTTGCATTTAAACCCAACAGCCATTCGTGCATCATCGGCAACCTAATTTGCTCGCTTTTTAACTCCATTTTGAAATAAGTAAATAAAGTATATACTAATCAACGCGGGAGAAGACAGGCTTTTGAATGAGCTCTGAAACACAAAAAATGGCCGACATCCAAAAAAGTTACAAACATTTTCTGAGAACTTTTCTCAACCTTTTATTATTTTCCACAATACAACCACATTTCTTTTAGCACTTGAAAGCGATGTGTAGCTTATTCTGAGTGTACTTCGACAATTTTTTAATCTACGTATTTCATACTGTGATTCTTATTCATCAGAGAAAGTGGACTGAAATAACAATCAATCATCAACTAGTGTACTTGTCAATGAACTCGTTAGAAAGAAAAGGGTCTGTGTAAATTACTAGGTTTGGGGAATAGATTTTCACGGGTCACGCCCCTACAACAATTGTGTTCAAGTCTATCGATCAAATAGAAACGTGTGATAAAAGCTCTACTCAGTAGGAGAAATCATCAACAAGCAAATGCGCTGGATTCAATGCGCATCGACCACTGTGCCCGTCAACATGCATGTTGAAATCATACACGCCGTTGCGAATGTGTTGACACTACAGTGTGATTCAACAACAACCGCGCTAAGCAGCAAATTCTTTTCTTATCGGCTCTTTTTTTCCGATTTCGATTTCCCTTCCTGATGTTTTATTTCGAGGAACTTGGTTCTCATTGATTTGTGCCTGGTCGGTAATAAATGTGAGGGAATTTTGCCAAGTACTTACCTTCAGTTCAATCAGCTTGTCAGTGCATGATGAGGCTCCAACAAACAGCGTGCTTGCCACCTATTGATAAACATTTGGTAATACTTAGTCTATAGGACTCTGTCCATCTGTCATAATTATTTGAATGATGCCATATGTGCCTATTGCATCCCCATTTGTGTGCTGAAGTGCTTAGTTTGAACTGGCAGATCGATATGTGTATTTAACTAAGCCGCCATGAGCATACATGAATAATTGCAAGCAGTGATAAACGACACTTTTCCAAACATTCCAAGTATAATGGAAAATTGAAAACCACTGCGGGGTCGAGTCAATCCTCCAAACCTGAGGCCTTGCGAATTTGAGGGGTAAAGACAAATGGTGCAACATCATCACCTTGTTCAGTGGAAGTGAGCACAGTGGCTACATGGTTAATTGAAAAATCATCTAAAAATTCACTTGAAATAGGAGGATACAGGTCATTGAGATCTTTGCAGCGCTTGTTTGAGTACTACAAAAACAAGGCAAATAGTCCACGGATCTAATCAAAGGCCAATAGTAATAATTTAGTAATGCTCTATTCTTACGTTTAGTTTTGAAGTCTATTTACAATCAAGGCGGTAGAGCAGTGTCTTTTATTGCTTAGTGTTGTTTATTTTAGTGTCTGAGAGATTGTAGTCAGTTGCTGGAAAAACAAACAGCTTTTGGGTTTGACCATAATATGACTGCTCTAATGATAACCATGTGATATTTCATCCTCGAATTTTTTTTTGTTAAATCACCGAGGCAGTAAGTTGGTGTATTTCGTTATCGGTAAGCATTTTCTACAAAGAGCTATCAATTCAGAGAAATTTCTAAATGTTACGAGAAACAGTAAATGCTAGATTACGTTGATTTTCAAGAGAAAAAAATGTTTCAGTAATCTACAATCTCAGTCATACCATTCATTTTTGGAATGATAATTAGAGTGACTTCGTTCTCTGTTGATTTGATAGATTCGCAATACATGCTCTCTAGGGATGCCATGCATTTATCGGATTTGCGCTCTCCTATATGTACCGATTTCAAGGCTCACGCTACGTTGTCGGCCCAAAATTCATTACACAATACGGTTTTTTTTAAATTTACAATTCAATACAATACAAATTAATACGAACAATAGGACAAAGACTTTAAGATATCGATTCTCCAGGGCCTTTCCTGATCACTGATTACTAAGTAAATATTGATCTCGGTGCACGTAAAAATTTGAACGATTTGTCTGGCCGGATTTGGCGTGAGTCATGCTGTCGCAAATGTGTTAAACGGCGCCAATCGTGGCGAACTGAAGGTGCTCGATGAAGGAGCGGTTGCCACAAACTGATTTCCACAATACAGCCTTGTTCGTGCATGAAGGATTTGCTCTTGCATGCTGAGTCAACATATTCCTTAGTATGATTGCATAATCTTGAGTTTCGTACTGAGAGAAAAGCCATTTTTGTGGTGTGACAAAGGTGGATTATTTTCTCCCTCATTCGCTGATATCCTGGCACGCCTTAATTACCTTCATGTTCTTCCAATTTTCGGATGATGATTAATTTTTGTATTTCGTTTGTTGTATTTTGGATGTCTTTCATCGAACACATGGAAGATATTAGAGGGAATTCGAATACCACACAACCCTACGGAAACATGAGTGCCAAAGTTCGGTAACTGTAGAGATCCTTGCCGCCTAATTTCTACTTATGCTTGTTGTGGCTAAGATTTCAGTATTAAGTAAGAAGAATTAGGATGCACGGTCCTATAGGAATTTGTTGCTGTTACTACGCTCGGTTGCACCATGTTATTGAGCAAGATATTTACGGAGAGCTATGATATAGTCAACTGCTGCTGTCACTTGTAACCCTGACAAACTTGAAGTTGATTTGAGTAATCAGCAGCATAGATCCATTCTTCCCCTCTGCATGTCAGAACTTTTGCTTGCTAAAAAGGTACTTGAATTGAAACAACATTGTTACATTTTTTTTACAAGTTGTATTGAATTTTTTTGGAAAGTGAATCAAGAGTTATTTCTCCCGTTCTTAGGAACAACACTTTTAAATACACTTTTACTTAACATTACGAACCACTGAGTCTGTGTACACTTGCTGATGGTGAACCCCTTCTGTACTCTGCTATTTACCACTCAGAACAGTCTACTCAGGTGATTAGAGCTGTTTTCTGGATGCCAACAGTAATAGACAAACACGATAAAAGTCCATGTTTCGGATTCCACGCATAGAGATCCCTATAACAACTGCATGATATCAGTAAGACTGAATTTTTGAAACTGAACACTAGGCCCAGTGTTGTGGAGTGATATGCAAATCTTTTGCGTTAGGCGGGACTCGAAGGGTTGTTTCGAAAAAAATAGTTCGCTGTTGAAAAATGTATTAATCACTCTAATTCTAACAGGGATCTTTATTGCAATTATTCCTTTATTTCAGCATTAGTCGATTTAGTTGATGATCAACTTAATTGTCCGTCCAAATATTATTCAATGATTTCATCTTCATGATAGAGAAGGTCATCATAGCATCTTTTGAGCCGATATGATCCCAAAACTACTTTGTTACTTATCGGTGCCCAATCTTGAGTCACCGTTTTCTGCACGGAATGTACTTTCATAACAAGTCCTAATACGAGAAAGAAACAGGTTGTTTTTGCGGCCCAAGAAAATCTCGGAGTAGAATTCATAACATTTGTTGTTTTCTTCAACTCTGGCTTGCTCACTGTGCTCGAAACCCCACTTCAGTGACAAGCTGTAGTTACCATACTTCGTCACTGGTGACTTGTCGTCTCCAATCATCGCCATATTCATGAACACCACATCAATCACGAGACATACTTTTCACATCACGATTCTACGTGCACTTTTAGCGTCCTTACATCTAGATAAGAATTTGTGTAAAAAAGTTTGGGTTCCACTTCTTACTTTAATTCTTCTATTCTTTTATCTCTTTGAGTAAGTTCCAATCTAAACTGAGCCCAAAACAAAGACAAATTAGAAATGAATGAAAATTGCCTTTGAATCAAAAAAAGGCGACTAGTGAGGCTAAACCTTGACATTACGAAATGAAAATCACCCCCACGAATTGTCCTTTTTTCAACAAAGCATGCGCAACATTTTTTCAAAAGGGATGCCTAACGTTTTGGCAATTTCGTTTTTAGCTAAGCCGCTGAACTACCTATATGGGAGAGGTCACCTATGTGTTGTCACCCACAATGAATAATGAATAATGATTACGAGTGATAAACAATGACTAAGCATTGCGCGTGACAACACATTGGTGACCTTTCCTACGTCAGAAGTCTCGCTGCAAAATCGCTAAGACGTTAGGCATAGTTTTAAAAGGAGACACTAACCTCTTAAAACCTTGGCATAAAAAAGACAGTGAAAATGCGTTTCAAATGTTGTATAAAGTAAACAAAGATATGAAGCATAGAAGTAAGTGCATAATCTTTGCGGTTTTGGTTATTCAGCGCAGTTCCTCGCTATAATTCTGATTAAAGCGACTCTTCTTAGCTATAGCTGTGGTCGAGTGTTGTCCGAAAAAGCCCTATTTTCTGTGACTTTCACTTAGGAAACATTACCGATTAATAGCTTTTTTTTGCTTTTCTTATTTGCATGAGTACTGCTTTTGTTACTCACTGTACTAGGCACACTAACTTGGAAAATGATACCGACTAGGATGTCTCTCTCGATGGGCATATCCTAACAAAGTGTAACGCGTGGGGAAATATTAATCCTTAGGGGACAGCGTATTCCATTTTTGATACACTGGCATTTAGCGGCCTTTTTCGCCGAGCACAGTATTCTCATTGGCTTTTTTTGTTGTGATTTGATAGCATGACGAACTGAGAGTTTAATCTGGGCTTGGTTCGTGCGAATAGCCCCTACAGTACGCTGTGCCGACGAAGAGAAAAACGCGCTAGTGATGAAATGCAGTTATTTGGACGTAAACGTGTTTGTTTGGCTTCTTTGGCGGACACAGCTTTTTTCAGTAGCCTTTCCTAGTCATTCAATGGTTTGAAAAATGCGTTTTTTAACAGTTGACTCAGTTCGAAATAAAGGCGCAATTGCGCTACTACGGCGAGAAGATTGATAGGCATCGTTTATGGTGTGTTCAACCTGCCGCTTCAACTTCACAGAGATTTAGTTGGTGCTTATACAATTAACTTTAGGATCATAGCACTCTATCGTTACGAAGGACTTGTTTATTACCAAGAAGATTTATGATAAAATTGTTTTTGTACAAACAACGCCATTACAATTCAAAACTGCAATTCTCCGTGAAAAACAATCGTGAGAATGAAATATTTCCAGCATTTGCTGCACATTTTGAATCGCCCTTGTTGTAAAAGTGCACCGTCAAAATTTATTCTACAATGTACGGCTTTTAATGATGGTAACTTTAGTATGTAACTGGAGTAAACGCATTCGTTAGTGCGTAAAGATTTCTTTTAAGAAAGGCATATACCTGGCCCACAATTTAAAGCATATTACTCATGCTGTAAATCTTTTGCTCAAATTAACTATTCAACTGTTAATCACAACTCGCCCTTCTTCTGTAGAATTCGTTTTTCTTATAGATAATCGCATTTTTCATCCTTTGCACTGTAGCCTTTTTTCAATCACCACCTGTTTACCATGAATACTTATCCGTTCTCCAATCAACTCCAACATCGGACATGAGAGGTTCGTCAAAGCCGAGCGGCTTCTTGCACGTCAACACCACGACCAGCTCGTCGCTTACCAAAAGCTGGGGTCTCAGTATCGACACTTTCCTTAACCAATTGCTGGTGATCTCTTTATTTCAATTGATACTGTTCTTCATCGTCTGAGCCACTATGCCCACAGCTAGTGTTTGTCACGAGTGCACTGTTTTTAATGCTGTCATCGGCCTCGTCATCGACCCTCGTCACCGTCACTGTTTTGCAGTAAGCAATCGGGCATGATTTTCCAGTCTTTAACTGGAGGCATTAATTTTTCTTCAGTTAGTATATCTATTGAGGCAACTCCCTCTCGTTTTTTTAAGATTAATAGCTTTGCAATTATCCAGAAAGATTCAACGTTCTTTGCACAAAACTCTGTGGTTTACGTGGAGGAGGACATTAATTGGAAGTGAATGGTGTGCCAGGAGGTCTCTGATGTGCTAAGGGGCCTCCAAAAATACCTGCATGTGGATGACATTGAAGTCATTTGGAGAGGTGGAAACTGGACACAAAGCATATGTAGAGCACCTAGGATAGTACGTATGTTCAGTGGTAAAAGTCGCCACGATAGATAATGTTCACAGTACAAGATGGACGATTAATGAATATTACGATCAAACAACGTCTCTTCCATGATTCTATAAAGGAATGACGATCTCAAATACACTAGTAATCGAGGAAATTGTTATGAGCCATCGATGAGAGGGGGATGCATGTAACGTGCCACATATTTTTAGATTTATTGTTCGCTGTTTTCCAATTTTAGTCATTCTAAACTTCTGTTTTCTTCAAGTCTAACTATATCCTGGGCTGATATTTCAAAAAAAAAAAAACTAAGACTAAGTGTGGATTTTTGGTATTCCCAATGCAGGAGAGACAGATGGATACATAAAAGGTAAAAGGAAATCAAACCTACTCAGTTGCAATATGTTATTTTTCAAAACTACCTAGTTTTTTGATGATGTGAAATGCAATTAGAACGATGCTTAGATTCGAGTAGATACTATTATAGTAATTAAGATACAAATTGACTTTACTACTAGTAAGGTTCTTAATAAACTGGTTTTTTTCAACTGAAATCGACCCATTATTTCAACGTCATGTGCATCACGCTCAATATTGGCAAATTCGTGTTATATGGATCCACTAATGTATGCACATTATAGGAAAAAATTGGTGATCATTCCCTAAATCATTCCAAAACGGCAATTGAAAATATTTTAATTTTCTATAGATCAAATTCGCAGCAATTTTCTTGCTCTATTCGTCCTCACTAAGTGAAAGGACGGGTGTGCATGTAATGCAGTGTTAGATGTCCCTGCAATGCAATCACTGATTTAATCCCATGTTCTGGGGTCACAAAGACCTTCATTTCTCTCGTGTTGGCGAACTAGCTTCAATTTTGTGCGAAAGGATAGAAACATTGACTTGATACATGAGTCCGTCACCGCAAGCCATTGCACTCACAAGTGTATTTACTTAACCACTCGAAATTGCTGTCACGAAGCGCATGGATGTAACGCAATCGACTATTCTAATCCAGAAATGACCAAAGTCCCAAGATTTTACGCTCCGTCAAAAACTACTGATAACAGTTTTGTGAAGGCAAAAACTTCGCAGCGAGCACGATTCGAACCTAAGCGGGCAGAGCCCAATTGATTTCTAGTCAATCTCCTTAACCACTCGGACATCGCTGCACACGGTCAGGATGTGCGACTGAATGCACTGTTGTGAAAGCAAAATGTCCGCAGCGAGCAGGATTCGAACCTACGCGGGCAAAGCCCAATTGATTTCAAGTCAATCTCCTTAACCACTCGGACATCGCTGCACTCGTCCGCTAATGGCCACTGAATAGAAAGGTGTGAAAGCAAACGTTCGCAGCGACTAGGATTTGAACCTACGCGGACAGAGCCCAATCGATCCCGAGTCAATCTCCTTAACCACTCGGACACCACTGCACAAACTACGCCCGACTCGTTGCACTATGAGGTTAACAATTACTCTGGATTCAGAAATGATAAAATTTTCATGATGATACAAAAGCCTACTTCTTTGGCTTTACCATTACTAATTGATTACATATTCTTTCTTGTATGGAAACTTAGCTGTTTAACTGGCGTGAGGGTGGTAGACGACGTTGGTGTTGTCGTTGTTGATTGTTGATGATGGATCGCTCCTTCTTCAGAGCGTGGATGTACACTGTTATCAATATTTCTACGAGTTGGTGATTGGATCGATGTCTTAGCACTGCTCCTGGATCAAGTCAGAATATTAAGCGCATGTAATGTGCCAGGTCTTGTGTTACAGTGACGCACTCATCTCTTAGGTTCCTTTTTGGGTTTATAGCATAGATGGGAAAAATGATAACGATAGAAGCAAACCTTTAGGTTTACATAGGGCGTAAAAGTACAGCAGTAATGATTTTCTTGTAACTACCCCGTTCCTGACTCGGCAATTCAAAACATCTAAGCGCAAAACTGTCGAAGTGTTTCGGATAAACGCTGAAAACCCAGAATTAAACCGTGACGATGACTGCGTCACTGTAACGCGAGACCTGGCACCTTACATGCGCTTAATATTCTGATTTGATCCTAGGGCGGTTCTAAAGCATCGATCTAGTCACCAACTCGTATAAATATTGATAACGGTGTATGTTCGGGCCCTGACGAAGGCGATGACGCCTTAACGCCCAGCCAGCCATTCGTACAGCGATCTATTAACAATCAACAGCGACAACACCAACGTCGTCTACCAACCTCGCGCCAGCTAAGCAGCTAATTTTCAATACTTAACATAATAATTCACTCTGATGCCGAGATTAATAGGAAGTCGATCTCTCGAACTATTCTTATTCGGCTAACGTTTTGACGCTTTTATCTTCTAACAATTCCCAAGACCGGCTGTCTGTTAACCTCGGCATGCTTCAATATAGTTCCTGATTTTCTTCTTTAAGCAAAATACGAGGTGTTACATGATTTTGGCTTGATGCGATTGAAATCTAGGTCTGGTGATTTTTCTAAAGTAGTAATGGAGGTGTTTGACTGACTGGACTGCGGACAATTTGACCTTTCCAAGCTTTTATCTTCTTCAGAGCCACCTAGTCCGAACCGATACTTCACAGGTCCTCCTTGTGGGCCTTTGTTGTCGCTCGGGGCGGATCTTTCCCGGAGAAACGCCGCTTAAATAAGAGTCTCACCCAGCAGTATTCTCCGTATACAGGATGGTTGTTGCTCACACTGATTGTCAGCTGATAATATCTTGTTTTCAACGGACCCAAGCCCGACGAAAATTTTGATAATGTCACGATTTGTTGAAAACGACTAATTGCAATCTGAATGAATAACTTAAATGGCATGTAGGCTGTCAATTAAGCAAGAGAACATTGGGATTTTTCAGTTATGTTATCAGAGGCAACGATCCGACGGTTAATATCTCACCGGTTTGGGAACCCAATGAATGGTTGCTGGGTAATTCAAAGTCTCAATTCTTTTTCACCTTTCCATCATTACCTCTCATGGTTGCCCACACTCTCATATGGACAACAATTTATTTTTTACTAGTCAAGTGAGTTATTCTGCGGTGTTTATCTTTCTCTGCTTTTGGCAACTGTACACATTAGATAAGTGCTCTTTCCAAAATCTGTAATGCTTTTCAGGTTCTCTAACAGCATAGGGACCATAATTTCGCGTGTATTTGTAACGGTGCCATGTGCTTTGTACATATTTTTAATTATGGGGATGTCAATAAGTGGATTTCGCTTTGGTATAGGCTCAGTCGAGAAGGAAATATCCCAACAAAAACGAGATGACGATCCACTTGACTACTGGGTTGACATCAGAGTGAGCTATTACCTTTTCTATCATTTTGAAAATATTATTATACTGGTATATTGTACAGTTCCATTAAGTGATCGCTAGAGATTCAAAATTTAGGGTTTTTACCGCGCCTCGATTCTTGCTATAGACTATTCGGGAGCTTTCTCTGGTTTACTACTTTTCGCCACCAGTCGACTGAGACCCGGTGCCAAATCCATGAATGCTCTATACCTTTTGTCCATGATGTTGGTGAGGTTTGATAAAATCTGCTTCCCCATTTTATCATTTTGTCAGTGAAAAAAGTCTGTCCAGTTGAAACTTAGATAACATGTTTTGTTGGAAGTTTTGGACTATGTGGTTAAGATTGCCTTCCGCTCTCCAAAAGAACTTTTTTAGCTGGTTCCAATGCTTATGACGATTCTTCGTAGTGGATGCGAAGGTCATGTTCTAGAACAGCAACCGGCCTATACAATTTATGCTTCCACAGGTTCAGAGTGCGATTGTGTTTTTTCGAAGTTTAATTTTAAAATTTACATCTGATCTTGCAGTTTATCGTGTTAACACTTTGCTATAATGAATTCAAGAATGTTGAGTAGTATGCAAGACTGTGGACCTCAAGCATGGGTTTAGCCCGCTTCTCACCCTCTTAGGGGCACCTTTATCTTAGAAAGAATTGTAGTAGAACAAGAACCCCGGAGGTGCAGTGGTTAGCATGCACCCATGGAAAGGATGAGGCGCCAGATTGACTCTCTTATGAGGTTCAAAGTTTCCAATATCACTTACTATTTGTATAAGGTATAGTTATAACGAGAGCATGTGGCGCTGTGGTTAGAGGTGCTCAGCGTCGCACACGAGGTCAATGGTTCGATCTCGCGCTCATGACTCACCAAGCCATCCATCCTTCCGAGGTCGGTAAAGTGGAATTAGACTGGTCTTAAACTTGTTTCGGAGGATAAGCAGCACTGATTCGGTTCAGCGGGAGGCCTCCGCGAGTCATTGTAAAGACCAGATATGCACTAAGTCACCTCAAAACGTAGTTAGAAATCAACGCAGAGAGCTTTATCTTTTTCCTTTTACAGTTATAACATCATGACACTGCTAACACAACGGCAGAATAAGGAACACTTAGACATTATCAACGAATATCAAGCTATACCTTAAAGTGCATCTGTTGCTTTATAACCAAGTAATATTGGGTTTATATTCAGACGAAACTATATCATTCGATCTGCTTCCGGTCTGTTTCGCTACCAATAAAATTGGCCCTTTGTGGGCTGCCGTATACTACGCTGCACAATTTCTATACACATCTCTGGGTCCCATGGTGTGACGTTTCATTTTTCCTCTTTCATTTTGCCTCTGTTAAAATCTCACTGTTCAGATTGTTTACGTATCTTTCATATACGAGTCGTTCGTCGATGATGTCCCCACCGTACAGAACTTTGCGCCCTTCTTTTATGCCCTGATTGCCACATTTTTCGTCGTGCCTTCTGTGCTCCTCTATATGCCGGTTCGTTTTCGTATCCGTATCTAACCTTGTGGCGGTCCAGGGTACAGTTTTTCAAGCCCATAAGCCTTTATTTTGACCTTTTGAAGCTGAAGCTTTTCAAAGTTTTTGTTTGCGATTTCGTAAATCGAGATGAGGTGGAAATTGGATCTTTAGAAGTTAGATCGCCATAAATTAATTGATCAGTGATTGAAATGAGCAAACCCTGAGAAAAATATCGCATTGTTTTCAAAGGGGAATTAAGTCATACTTCATAATACTTTCGCAAACCTAGTAAAAAATTGGGTATGATACATAGGTCTCACCTCAGGTCTAGTCGCACTTTTTTCAAAAATTGTTCTTACCATTCTAACCATATCTGTATATCTGCTATTGTTAACCAATGGTTTATTGCTGGAAACCAAAAAATTCGGCAATTCATTCTCCTCATCAATTTGTTAATTTTCCATATCTCAGCTTGGGACAAAAATCACTACGCTTTTCCATTACACCTCTGAGTCTTCGATTATTCAAATTCTCTGCTATGTGGTCATTTATTTCGTTTATGGTGAGCATTCTCTGATTATCTTCAGTTACAAAGTAGCACAATTTTTGGGTCTTAACCTTTATTGTTTTTCATATTCAGTAAAGCTTCTGTTTAGGATGGCAAACCGTGGAATCAGACATACTGATCACCTCAAGCGAGAGCAATTCCATCTCACTCATACAGTATCTTACTCGGCCTACTAGTCCTGTATACACGGTGCTAATGTTCACTCTCGTTCCTGCTATGCTATGTGTAGGTTGCCCTCGTATCATCGCAGGATCTGTATTTATTCATATGTAACATCTAAATTTTGGACAAAATTTTGTTGAACTCCTTTGTGTTTTTCTTAGATATTGTCAATGAAAAAAGAGATAAGAGATAGTGCTATGGCAGAGATGCACACGTCTGGTTCGATCTCTCATCCATACTCTCAAGAATCCCTCTTTCTCCGCAGTATGGAAAATGGTACCAGACTTCTCCGCGATCCGTGCTTTCCGGCACATATGAATCAGTGACTGCCTGCCTAGAGACCTAGGAACACCCTAGCACAGTTGCCTTAGAATTCTCGAGAGAATCAGCTCGGTCAGAACTCAAAGAAATTCACGAAGGAAATCACAATTCCTCAAATAGTCGCCGAAACCATTCGAAATTATAAAATTCTCTATATGATGAAAAGAAGGAAACGAACCGAGCTATGGAAATATCAAACCCACATAATGTACAATCTCCCACTCATTTCCAGCCTTTGGAAAAATGTTTTTTCGCTTCAGAATTATGTTTCACATTCAAGAATTTTTTGCTAAACAAAGCTTTTCCTTATGCTTATAGCAATAATTTGATAACTTTATTCTCGACAATTTTGATGGTTAACTTGGCTTTTCATAAGATTTTCATTGCGCTGTAAGACGGAAAATAAAGTTGTTCACACGCGGCGCGCTTTCTTTGCTCTGGGATGTGGGCGGGATTTCGCAAAATTGGCATCGAGCCACCGCCCTTCTGGAACATTACGTACACCCTAGCCGACAACAAATGCGCGCCGAGTGTGAAACCCATTCTTCTTTTAAGTGCAACAGCTCACTAAAAAGTCCTTTTTGAAAACCAAGCTTACCATTGATATTATTGAGGTTTATGTTATCGAATGATTATTAATATTCTGAAGAAAAAACTTTGTCTAGTGCAGAATACTTGAGTGTGAAATAAGATTTTATTTTTACCTTTATAGTGAAACAGAAAAGACCAATTGAGAAATAAAGCACATGCTCAAATTTTTGAGATTTATGCTATCGACTAACTTTTGAAGCGTTAGAAAAGAGCGAAAAATGCATTTTCCAGAGGAGCTGAAAATGGGTGCGCATAGGGAAAAGAAAATTTTTTTCCTATGTTACTGGAAGTCTTTTTAAAGCAGTTTGATCCTATACAACGTTTAATGTCGACCGCCATAAGACTATGCCAGGCATATTGCTTTGCAATGTGCATTACGGAGCTTCTTTCACTCTATTCATATCTTTGGGTCCGTCATCCACGATTGCCTTCGGGTTTGAATAGGTTTCACCTACTATTTGAAAGCTGTGCACTCTCCATGAATTGTTTTGGATACTGGTCTTCTAATTCTACTAGGGATCTCAGGTAACTTTGCTAAAATCTCCCAGGTCCTCAATATGACATCAGTTAGCATTTGCGAACCGGAATTTTTTCCGTGGTTTGGTTCCAATCAACCACCCCGTTGCGATGAAGATTTGCTTGGGTTTGGTGTGTGGTCGAACCAGCGAGTTAGTTTTTTGAGCTTGCCGTAGTGAAGATAAAATACTTGCGATAGCCTGACTTCAACTTTAATCTTAACTTGCGCTCGTTTGAATTGCCGAATTTGATGAACATCTATTAGCTCTTTGCTCTTATCAAATGAGCGAAACTTCAGCTTACAGGCAAAATTCACTGCAGTATTCGACTTGTTACTGCGTGGAAATGATGTCCTACAGCATATCGATGCTGGAACATGCTTCATACCAGGACCAATTTGGATTCGCAGAACTATTGGATATGGTAGTCCATTTATATTTATTGCAAAGTTAGTATATAAATATACCATGTTCGACTTAATAAGTTCTGTTTGCTGTTTCCATTGTGGTGTGCAAAGCAGTCTAGATTTTTTCCGCATAAATTTTATTGCCCCGCCCCTTTAGAAGGGTGACAAGGCGGACTTGTCAATGATGTCGTCGATCAGGGTAAGATAGTTGCTGGTTCGACTCTCCGTTCGAATGCTCTCCTGCAATCCACATTGGCTCTTGAGGTCGGCTGTTTCTAAAATTACAAGCAGAATCGACTCAACCAGCATAACGATTACATTCTAAAGAAGGCGAACCGGTCAAGTAGTAGTCAAACTAACACACAAATTTTCTCGAAGTTTTCATGGACAGTAAATGCAAGTAAATAAATTGAATAGAAGTGCTGGGATCTAAACAGCAAGCTGTGATAACAGGTCATGTAATAGAATGCTTTCCTTCGAACTAATTGTGAAGTATGGAAGTCGTCCAGCCAAATCGCATCGTAATTTGTGACTGTTAGCTCTGTAATTCCCTACAAATTTTGAATCTGTTCCTCTTTACTGGTGACGTAACTTCTCTGATAGTTACATTGCAGTCATAATGTTCGCTCCAACCTTCATTGTACTTGGTTTTGCTTCGTATACAATGTACACGATGATGGTCCGTCACAAACTACCGTTTAACGATCTTCTGAAGCCGACCAGTGACTGGATGGTGCACACAGCGGTAAACACGGTGAGTATATATTCACAAGAACACCTTGTCGCCCTACGAAACAAAAATTATTTCTTACCTAGTTTTTATTTGTAAATATACTCTTGATCACTATTCACCATGAGCACGGTGCTGGTTCATTCCACACCAAGTCGTTCATAGCTACAAGATCGAAAATTAGCACTGGACTTGTTTAGGTAGAAATAGTTCATTCTCAAGAGTCCAAGTAGGAACGCTGTAGCTTACTATCTAATGGCGTAACGAAGAATAGGCACGGCTGGAAGGACACTAAAAAAGATGACAATAGTTCTTAAACGGCAACCAAGCACACGCACTTGATGTTCAAGGACCTTGTTCATGACGGATGCAAGAAGAATAACAGAATGTCAAAAGTGCAAAGATTTCCACCCAAGATGTTCAGATAGATTTTTATTAAAAAAATTGAAATCACATTGGGTGGAAAGTAACAATAGTACGCGGACGGAAGGCGATGAACTAGTTCTAGTAAGGAACAAATGAAAAAACGGCCCCTCTCTCTCAACGCAAATTTTGCATTGCACTTTTAGTATCATCCAGTTGAAAGCTTGATCTCTGGCTGATGCGCCACATGGTCGCTTCTTGAAACAGTCTTTTAAAACGCTCCAGCAAAACAAAACATTTGTGTTTCACACAAGAATTCTCTCGCATGACAGAGATCTTCACACGGATTATAAGTAACCATACAATTGCCAGGTTTCGATGGTTCCAGCGTGCTTGACTTCTGAAGAGACCGTTTGACTGCAGTGCAACAGGGAAAATAAGATTGATACACATATGCGTGCATTTGCTGGACTGGAGCGAGGGGACAGAGGAGAGGGATGCCCGCGGTTTCAACACGGCGATTACTCGATTCCGCTCAGGTGGCTCACGTCTCAAGTGCGATTTTTGTCATTCAATCAGGAACTGCTTCTCCGTTTTGAATTGAGCTTTAGATAGGACGTATAACTCTGATATTAAATGATTTTCTCTGAAAGTTCACATGCTTTTCGTGCATCCGGCGAAGTCATAGTAAAAGCAAACGGCAGGCCTAAAACATGATTTTGCTTTGAATTTTACAGTGTTATAAAAGGGTGTTCTCAAAAAACGGCCGTGTAGCGCACTATCTAGAGATTTAAGCTTTGAATGAATGCTAACACTCTTATGAATATTTTCTATCCAGCGGCAAGGATAGTTTCATCATGTTGCCGGATACTGAAAAGAGCCCTGTTTTCTATTATTTAGTCCACTATACTACTAAGGATTCTTTGCAGGCCCGACCACGACCACACTCACTGGCATACGGTCTCTATAACAGCCTCTGCAACCTGAGCTACGAAACAGCATTCTTTGGCTTGTTTGTGATCGAGATTTTTTTCGGAATCGCCATATTCGGTGTCTTTTCCTTGAATTCTCTGTCCATCATAGGTGAGTGCGTTTGATCGAGTGAATATCACAAAAGGCTGTGTTGAAAACTTTCTGTTATTGACAGTTTTTGAGGATTTGTCGAATCACTGCACGCCATCTGATTCATTTTGCAACTCTTTCAACTTCTATACGTTCCAGTTTTTCTCTTTTTCATTTTCTCACTGCCACTCCGAAAAAAAATTGGAGCTTAAAAAGACAAATACACCATACGAAAATAGCAGAGCGACTGACTCACATGTCAATGGCTTATCCATGTCAAGCCAAAATTCACGAATCACTTCCTTATTTCCGTAAGAAGGCTGTAGAATATATAAGATATTACAGTGTGGATGTAAGGGTGTATCGTAGGGATCGTATAATGGTCAAAATCCAATCAAGATCTTCTTGAGATAAATCTAACAAAGGTATAATTGTGATGAAGGTATAATTATAAATCTAACAGTTCAACTCTAGCAGGCCTAAATCTCCTGTACTACTTGACATGATTGCGATATTATGGAATGGACTTTGTATGCGTGTACGCCATGAAAAATGCTTCTTTTTACGTGAAAATCCTTTTGCTTAATTTCTTTTGAAACATCGATCTATCTACTTGGTAGATTTCGTTTCTAACAGAACGTTAAAACTCACAGAGATATAATTCTAAGTTATTTTTTCGAAAGCAGATAACAGGCAGAATAAGAGTGGAAAAAACGAAGGGTTATGTGTTTGAGTGTGTTTTCAGAAGTGCTGTGAAGTGGGAGCAAGTCACGTTGAATTCTAAACAGCAAGTGGTACTAATCATTGTACTAAATCAAGATCGAGTCAATGAATAAGGCGATCACCGCCAATAGGATGGGTGGTAAAAATATGGTACATGATTACTCAAAATTGATATATTAACTATGGTATGCATGAGCTCATTTGTGATTTCAAAACAGTAACAAGCGGTATCGACAGCTAAGTCTATGTGCATTTTTCAATTACAAAAATGTTGTCATTGTCTCTACTACCGACGAGGAACTACAAGCTGACCAGTGTTTACATATTGCAGGTTTTTCTGCTTCTCATACTGCCAATGACTATCGTACTCTGATGCTGTTCATCTTCATTTTACTGCATGGCTTCGCTTTGATCGAAATGCGAAAGTGTCAGATGAAACAGCAGCAACCAAACGGGTAACAAAACATCATTTCATCGGGTAAAATTGCGATTACAGAAGTATGTTTGATGTTGAGCAAAGTCCGACGCACCACGATTCTTAAAAGAGTCGGCAATACAAAAGCAGAGGCAAAAAACAGGCCCTGCCTATCAAATGTTCCCATTTTATCTTCTTTTTTTGCACTTGGTAGTGCGTGCTTAGAATTTCAGTTGCACACTGTCATGAGATCTGCATGAGCATTAGATTCTGAGCAGAAGTCACATGAAAACTTAGCAACAATCGAATCTGTAAAAATTGCGAAAATGAAAAAGCTCTAGAGAAGGACGCACGGGAACTTTGTTTTACATCTTTTCAATATCACTCCAACATTCTCCGGATGCTCAGACATTTTGCTGAAATTTCACTTAATTATCTCATTGATCAGGCGTTTTGTAGGTGTTGAAAACAGATCTTCCCACTGCTTGTCTCTCTTTTGATGCTGTGCTCTAAATCACACCAGTTACTTGCTACTCTGATGTTAGCGCTGTAAATGGATATTATTCTGGTGTAATCTACTTAGTTTTGCAACTCGTTTGCAGGAAAAAAAATTGCTTTATTACCAATAGCTTGTTCTGTAGTTTCTTTGAGTCGATAGTTACAGACTGATGTTATACATCGGTGTGGCAACGATGGAGACGGCTATGCTGAACGGTTACATGTGGATGTACGCTTCTGACCACACGTGGGGTATTGATGCTGCGCCGCTCGTCATCATCGTCTCTTCAACATGTCAGTTTGTCCTTTGATTCAATTAGCAATGACCACTCTCAATAGATATTTGCTTCTACGAGGTTTCAATTCACCAAGTAGTATTGTGCTGCAATTTTCTGGAACGCAACTATTCAGCTTCTAGAAACCCAACTGGCAGAGTAAATTCGTAAAACAATTTATAGACATTTCACTTGATATTTGAGATATGGTCGTTCAAAAAACATTGGTAACTTTAATCCTTTCACGAAAGTGTCTGCACTTTTGTCTACTAGGTCGGGAAGAAAGTTCTGAGCACTTGTGAAATATTGAAAATTTATGCATGCATTTCAAACAAAAACATTAATAACTACTCTTCAAAATAAGAGTCATCGTTTTCTACCACTTTCTAGCATCGGCCCGCCATTGGGATCTGGTCAAAGTACCATTCCCTCTACTTAGAATCAAAGAACCCTTGACATGATCCTTCAACTTCATCGAACGACTCAAACTGGCGACCCTTCAAAAAGTGTTGCATTGATCGGAGTTGGATCTTGTCAAGGTTTCTCGTGGGCAAGGTTAAGCTGGTGGGAAAAGTCAGCATAATTGCATGAGAAACATCAAGCTAGGTTGCTATTTCGCGAGCACTTATCGATGGTTCATCTTCTAGAGCAGCAATCAAATCTTTGTTATTCAACTTTTTGGGCGTCCTCAACGATGCTTCTCTTCGAGGTCAAGATCTCCGCCATTGAGAAGCGTTGAAACGGCGTCGAACAACGGATCTGCTTGTTGTGCCGTTTCCTTCAACTTCGTTGGTTTCATCGACTACAGCTCTCTTTGAAAGACCCTCTATCCAAAAATGCAATCAAACACGAACTTTGACTGTATCGTTGGACAATGCGGAGGTTCATAACAGAGTGGAAATAGAAACGAGTAATATTTAGACCTTTACTGGGAAAATCCCGCATAAGAAACTGTATGTTCTCAAGATATGCATAGGATTTAGCTCATGTCCAATAAGGTGCCCCCAGAACTTTCTTTCCAGCCGTAGTAAATGAATCAATAAAGTGACCTTAGATTCGCAAATCAATTGCTCTCTTTTTCTAGCTTGAATTTTACCCTTTTTTCTTTTGTTTCTTTCTGAGAACCAAGCAACAGTGCAATCACATTTGCAGTTCAGCGCCTTCCGAGTCCTACAGAAAATGGACTGTAATGGGTAGAGGTTTACGGCTCCTTTCGATAATGATTAGTAAGAAGTTCTGAAGAGAAGTGTTAACCTACAAATTCAACCAAATTCTGTCTAGATCTCTTCCGCGTGCAGAAAAACTGTTGATTCTTTTTTTCGAGCAAATTGCATAAGTGATGCTCTCATGTGTATAGCGTAATCCTTTACTACTACACATGAAAATCTTACTTACTTACATAACGTCAAATGAATTAAAATTGCCTTGGATCGCAGATAAGTTGAAGAACTGGTTTAACTGAAATACTAAGGATTAGTTTTTCTTAAAAGATGATTAGATTATGTGGTCATCTCTACAAACATAGCAGGCTAAATATCGCGCTATTTTTGTTTGAAGCGCATGACAACAAATATTTTGCACTCGTGTTCTCATCTAAACCGCCGCTCTAAAAGCTGACAAGATTTAATTGTATTGAGTTGGCAAAAGTAGTTTATCCACATACGATGCACAACATTATGAGGGCTTTTAGGAATATACTAGAGGACGCGAACTTCTGAAGGGAACAACAAAAATTTAAGGCGGATGGGTACTGAATGCAAATGTGCACTCGTATGCGTTTGACTACTACATGTGATAGCCACATGGGCTGCAGGGCAACCGACGAAACGCTATTGCTCGGGTATAGCTTTCACGACGAGAACACTTGTCAAAACAGCATATACATTGAGGTCATACGCTCACAGCGTGTTTTTTGCTCTCGCTATTATGTTGCGTTGAGGAAAGCTCTGTGGTTAGAGGAAAAATAACAAATTTCTGCTTGATTCCAAGCTTTAGTTCTCGTTAATCATCTAAATAACATTGTGGTTGGAACCTATTTGAAATGGAGCTTTGATTCGAAACAGTTTAAAAAGAATTTGGAAAGAGAAAGAAGATTGGAAAACTCAAGTATTTTGATTCAATATTTTAGCGAGAAACTCTCTGAAGCTCTCTCTCCAACATGCCTTGATTTCAATACTTACTTACCCACAAATGCTCGAACTTTTCTACCGCAATGAACATAACTCATAGTCTATCTTAAATGAAATGAACTGTTAGAATATGCATCTTTCTGAATATACAAATAGAAGTTTTATTAACCTATCATGAGAAATTTTGATTTTCCAGGAATTGGAAAATTTCTTCCTTCTTTTGTCAAGTCTGCGATCTCGAATGGCAAAAATATTGAGATACCCAAGCTGCAATAATATGTTGAAATTGTTATCATTTAGTGATTCGTGGCTGTTGCATCTTGCTTGCAATCGCCATACGTGCTCACCTTCTCGATCAGATTCGGCCAACCAGGACCAGAGACGCTACCGAGGTTGGTCTCTTAGTATTTTTTCTCCCTAGTGTTCCCTGAACTTTCCAATTGTGATAGTGACGGTTTGCAGCTTCGCTCATTTTCTAGCCTTCTTTTCACAAATGATTTTGAATCTTAAATCAATCTTTTTTCACTATCCTTTTTTGTCTCAGATATATGAGGTTGACACAGTGATGGCGATGGATGCTGATGATGACTCGCCTATTATTTTTGACCTCGCACGTGCTTGATTCAATCAGTTACTCGTTGCGATAGTAATTTCCTACTTATTTATTTCTCGAAGTGTATCTCTCTTACAGCTGTTTACTTTCATGAATTACTTTGGTCTATTTGTGTAATGTATGTTTGCATGTTTACATTGGGTGAAACATCCTTTCGTTGCCTGTAAAATGTACGAGTTGTAGCGACCTTGACCAAGTTGTAAATCATATTTTCCTGTTAGACGAACATCACATTCAATTTATAGTTGGTTTTGCATACCATTTCTTGCACTTCTAAGAACGTCTATTCCAGCTATGAGTGAAGCTGAATAGTCATTTTATGCTTTTTTTCACTCGTCTCATATGTTGTATATATACCGGTATTCTTTGCTATTGTTATGGTATAAACGGTTCAGAAAGTATTAACTTTGCAAGTTGATGCAAATTTACTTGGTAGTTATCGAATATCTAGATTCATTATCTCCCACAATGGTTCTTGCTGACTGAATGTGGAATGTCTTACGTTCTTCTAATGTTCCCATGTTTTGAATGCGTTCTTATCGTTTGAGAAATTATCTGAAGGTCGTTAAACTAACTGTGCTCTGAATGGGCGCCTAATATAACTAACTCGATGAACGTTAGAACTGCCATTATCCTCCATCTGCTTGATGGTTGAATACATTTTCAAACTTGTGTCTATGGAGAAAAGGCATTGATACAGAACATCCCAAGGCTTGTTTCTCGTTCATGATTCGGAAATCGATGTGAAAGGATTAGATACATCCGACTTAGGAGTAATAAGGCGTCAGTGAATTGGTGAGTCTTCAACCACGCCATCGAGAGATCACCTGCTTTCTGAGTCGTTGACTAGAGTACTCATTGATGTATAAGTCATTGTTAAGTACATTTTATTATTATTTTCTCATCATTTTCGGAACATACTGACAAGGCAGTGATACAAAATCTGAATTAGCTTGTCAATAAAATGGTGGACATAATTACGAGATTCTTTCAAAGGTGATGTAGATGCTGTGATTGGCTAAGATTGAGCCGACTGAGTATAAACGAGTGATAGCAAAGCGGGGGATCTGTGGTGCAGTCTTAGCACGTGTCTGCACTACAGGTGAAGCGCAGAATCAATTCCTGCCTGGGGTTAAGTTTCTGTGTACCATTCAATTTTCTAAGATGTGTATTTGAAGCAGCATATTACAGCTGAAGCAGTAAAATTTAGGGATTAATATAGATTAAGCCGACTGAGTCAACAGACAAGTCTATAGTGCAACAGATTACCTACTCTCAATATTGACCACTAACAAGCATGAAGTACATTCTGTGAACTTTTTAGGCATATCAACAATTAAAATTGTGATATGATACTCAATTATAGAGAACAGGTTAATTTAATATAAGAGAGACTAAGAGCAGATAAGAAGCGATGCTGGAGGGCTGAACGTTTACTTTTACGAAAGGAACGGTGGTACTGTGACTATCTTCATCGCACCGAAGACGTTCAATGGGAGCTCTGGGAGGCTCCTTTTGTACAGCACTCTGTTTTGAGTTATAAGAGCTTTATAATGTTTCTTGATTTTCTTCTTTGAGCAGAACACGAGGTGTTACATTAAACTTTATTCGATAGCTGACGTTTCGGCAGTTCGCCTTCTTCAGAGCCTGGAAAGGTCAAAATGTTTGCAATACAATCAGTCAAACACCTCCATTACTTATTTAGAGAAAATCACCAGACCTAGATTTCAATCGCATCAAGCAAAAATCAACACTCAACATACTCACCGCTTTTTATATGTGTTCCACTGGATGATCCAAGTGGGGATCACCGGCAAGAGAGACACATAGGCTCGTAATGCACCCTACCCATCAAAACAACAGTCTTATATACTGGCTCATATCACGAGTGTTTACAAGGCATTCCTCTTTGCGGTTTATGGTTGGATTGGTCGTATTAATCCAAAATGCTTCCAAGATCTTTCGCGCTGATGTTTTTTGCTCCTGCGCAAGGATGGTGACTTCGATTTCAAAATCAACTCCGTCGTGCTTCTGTGCTCTATGGGCCCTAGCGGGGTGTTTTGTCTATTAAGACGCTTGTCAGCTAGGTGTTCTTCTATGCGTGCATAGAGCGGCCTACCCGTTTCGCCAACATATTTATCAGTACACGCTTTGCAAGAGATTAGGTAGACTGTACCTACGCTCATGCAATCACCGTCTCTGCCGTTAGGACATATTTTACAATCTTTCATCATACAGAGACGGTCATATAAGCGGTTGCGAACTAGTTGGCGTTTTAGAGTATTCGGTGGTATTTCAATAATGGCCACCGATTGCTCTAAGCCCGCTCTTTTCAAACATCGTTTTATAGCTGTACTAATCTCATTTGAATAGAACGGGATGATAAACGGGACTTTCCTTTCAACTAAGTTGTCGTTCGGAGGCGCATTATTTCCTCTAAACCTAAGCCGAGAGGCTACGAATTCGTATCCATTAGAAGTGGCTATTTCCCGCGCCAGTTTCACGGATTCTACTCTTTGCTCCTCCCCGGTACATACATTGACTGCTGTTCGATATCAATCGAACCTCACCGAACTACAAAAACGTGGCATGAAAGAGGTTCGAGAGTTGATAAGCGAAGGTAGGATAAGGCTATCAGTTAGTGATAAGGGTGGAGAATTTTTTGTGATTCCTCGACAGTTAGATATCGCAATAACGAGCAAGCATCTCGAAGATGCCTCGCTTTACCGATCATCTTCTGTAAAGGAATTCAAAAGGCAAAACCGCAAATTAAACAGTGAGTGGGTCCGTACGGCAAAAGCGGCAGGCTTAAGACCATCTATCATTTCTCAATCAAAAATCCAGTCACCAACATGTCCTGTCTTATACTTGCTTATAAAAACACATAAGTTAGTATCCACTGATGATCTGATGTCTAACGATCCATCTATATTCAAAGTTAGACCTATCATCAGTTGTGTAGGCGGACCGACGGATAGGATAGCATGGTTCTTGACTTTAATAACATCCCAGTTGCTAGGACACATTCCAGTCCATCTGACAAACACTCAGATGTTCCTGGATCGTCTACGTAACGCGAACCCGAACAACGCGTACGTAATGGAGTCATTCGACGTCACTGCTTTATATACCAACGTGTCGAATGACTCCGCATTACAAGCCACACATGAGCTACTGGTACAACACCAGGGAGCTGTAAACATGTATGGCTTGACGATTGAGCAGTTCATGATCCTACTAAAAGAGTGCTTGAACTGCTCAATCTTCAGATGGTCCGGGAATTATTGTATTGTATTGTAATTATTGTATTCAAACCAGAGGGCTGGCAATGGGACAGCGACTGGCACCTAGCCTGGCCATTGCCTTTATGTCTAAAGTGGAAGCACCAGTGATGGATCTCCGGCCATTACTCTACTGTAGGTATATAGATGATTGTTTGATTATCTGTTCCACTCAAGAGAAGCTGGATGATTGTTTTAGATTGCTGAATGCACAGTCAGAGTATATAAGATTCACCCGTGAGATACCAAAAGACGATTGGCTTCCATTCTTGAACGTGCAAATAAGCTTAACTGAGAGCGGCTACATAACGAAGTGGTACCGAAAGCCAAGTAGTAAGAATATCTTGGTTCACTATCTCTCTTCTCATCCCTCACATACGAAGAAGGCGCTAGTAAAAAACATGTTTCGAACAGCAGTCAATGTATGTACCGGGGAGGAGCAGAGGGTAGAATCCGTGAAACTGGCGCGGGAAATAGCCACTTCTAATGGATACGAATTCGTAGCCCCTCGGCTTAGGTTTAGAGGAAATAATGCGCCTCCGAACGAAAACTTAGTTGAAAGGAAAGTCCCGTTTATCATCCCGTTCTATTCAAATGAGATTAGTACAGCTATAAAACGATGTTTGAAAAAAGCGGGCTTAGAGCAATCGGTGGCCATTATTGAAATATCACCGAATACTCTAAAACGCCAACTAGTTCGCAACCGCTTATATGACCGTCTCTGTATGATGAAAGATTGTAAAATATGTCCTAACGGCAGAGACGGTGATTGCATGAGCGTAGGTACAGTCTACCTAATCTCTTGCAAAGCGTGTAGTGATAAATATGTTGGCGAAACGGGTAGGCCGCTCTATGCACGCATAGAAGAACACCTAGCTGACAAGCGTCTTAATAGGCAAAACACCCCGCTAGGGACGCATAGAGCACAGAAGCACGACGGAGTTGATTTTGAAATCGAAGTCACCATCCTTGCGCAGGAGCAAAAAACATCAGCGCAAAAGATCTTGGAAGCATTTTGGATTAATACGACCAATCCAACCATAAACCGCAGGGAGGAATGCCTTGTAAACACTCGTGATATGAGCCAGTATATAAGACTGTTGTTTTGATGGGTAGGGTGCATTACGAGCCTATGTGTCTCTCTTGCCGGTGATCTCCACTTGGATCATCCAGTGGAACACATATAAAAAGCGGTGAGTATGTTGAGTGTTGATTTTTGCTTGATGCGATTGAAATCTAGGTCTGGTGATTTTCTCTAAATAAGTAATGGAGGTGTTTGACTGATTGTATTGCAAACATTTTGACCTTTCCAGGCTCTGAAGAAGGCGAACTGCCGAAACGTCAGCTATCGAATAAAGTTTAATGTAACACCTCGTGTTCTGCTCAAAGAAGAAAATCAAGAATCATACTGAGTTAATAGACAGTCGGTCTTGGGAGTTGTTAGAAGAAGTACCGGCTTTATAATGTTTTAAAATCTTATTCAATTCCCTAGTTTTATTCTCGTATTTTCATCTGTTACAAATTACCCACTCCACTAAAATCACATCTCCACTAAGAATTCACGGAGGAAAAGCAAAAGTTTTAACTTTACAGCGTAGTTTCTTTCATCTATGCTTTCAAGTACAATTGTTCTCATTGATTTAAATTTTGCCTTCTGGCTGACGAATGGGTACTTCATATGGTTTTCGGCAGGGATGCTCGTTCGAACATTTTAGAGGGCACTAAGCCACTGATTACCGGATATCACCTTATATTCATCTTGAGACAGATGCGAGGTGTTACGGCAATTTTTATTCAAATAGATGACGTTTCGGCAGTCTCTCCTTCTTCAGAGAAAAGAATAAGAAAGAAAAGTGCGAAGAAGGCGAGACTGCCGAAAAGTCAGCTGTTTGAATAAAGATATTTATAACATGTCTTGTCTGGCAAAGCATACCGCGGTTCTTAGGTAACGGCTAATATTCAATCATTTAGCTATAATATTTATGTTTGTTGGCGCATAAGACACTCAAGCCTAACTACTGATAATAGCCCATACTTTCAACTAAATTTATTGTTCTATTGCAATGTGTGGAAATTTTGTGTCATGTTTTCCCATCTTGCTTCTGAGATCCTGAAAAGAAAAGAACAATGCAGAAAGGTGACTGACATCCAAACAAAGTCTTCCATGATGAGAATGAAGTTGGCGTATCCTTAATCAAGCAGATGAATACTTGCTCTACTCTCTATAAACAAAAGAAACCGGGGTATTCATACTCAGAATTCTCATACCAGTGGCAATTTTCTTTTATAGGTGGGTAAAACTCACAGAGCAATTTTAGCATGCAACAAATAACATTGCAGGCGTTAATTTTATACTGTTGAAGTCAATTAGCACGTTACAGGTGGTAATTAACTCGTCAACGACGTCGAATTCCTGCGCGGCACGCGGCGTCGTCGTTCGGCGAACGCGGTGACCACTATGACGTTGTGGCGGCTTTCTAGTGAAATGTGAATTTTTATCGTCACTAAAGGGAGTTTCTTCACCAGTGAATGGTAAAATATGATAGAACAGACATCGATAAAGCTATCTGTAGTAGAAACAATGGCAATGTTTCTTCATAAAACCTTGAATCTCGAGGGAAAAGGCAGATACTTACTAAAAGATCATATTTCAAACTTTTACTAAACATCGTTATGTTGCGGTATGCGGTCTGAGCTAATAACAGCTCAGATCGTTGTGAACGTGTTGAATAGGAAAAAAATGCTCTTTAACCTTGACAGGGAAAGGTGTCGATTGTTTTTGAATCTTTGAGCTGCCTCTTGCTGCAAATATTTGTTTCAATAAACCCAATGATGTTGAGTGGTATGCAAAAACGTTTGCTTCAGCCTGAATTAGAACCCAGATCTTACTCTTTCCGGGAGCATATGCGAAACCGTTGCACCACCGACACAAATATCTGTTATTAATTGCTACCCTAATTGGCTGTATAGAAGGGCCTGGTTTATTTCCGTTATAGGTGCCTATTTTTTTGAGGAGGCCTTTTAACTGAACAGCGATTTTCCACTAGACTTTTAGGAAATATTCAAAAGCTTAAGGTTCGGTTATTTCACAAATGATTTAGTCTTCAAGAAGCATTCCTAGTATGCTTTGGTAATGAAAATAAAACTCGTTTCACGCGCAGCGCACCTTATCGCACGTGTTTTCGATCTTTATTCGCAATTTTTCATCGTTTCGTGAATCTTTAAGATTTCTTAATTTAAATTGCAAAGGAATTTTTGTTTTATCATACTATAGGCTTGTGAGCTCAGGCTTTTCATTTTCATTTCATGTTGCGTGATAAATTCACTATTGAAACTAAATCTAAGCAACCTTGATCTGTGCATGAAAGACATGTGAACGTTTAGAAGAAATCTTGATGTATCAGAATTGTACGCTTTAGTTAGATTTTTTCTCTAACCGATAAAAAACCTATATTAGATAGCCGAAACAGCGTACCAGATGAGAATCACGCTGCTCAATTCATCAAGAAATCCCGAAAAGCGATGACTACGAGTGTGGAACACAATCTTCTCATCGTTTTTTATATGGACCTTTTCAAAAGCAAATTTGGTTTCAGAATTGTTCGGATTTATGCTATTGAATGAGTATTCAAATTAGGAAAAAAGAACCTATCCTATTCATGAAGACAAAACACTGTGAGCACCCCGAGTGGTGACCCCCTTCTTTTGCTACTACATCACTCTTTTTTTCTAAATTGTGGTAAGGAAAACTCTGAAATATAAGCTATAGAGTGATTATCACATGTCTGAGTCTGAATAGGCCTTGCCCTCAAAGGGGCAAAGAATGGGTCGTGAAAACGGAAAAAAACCGAGAATCGTCCTGATTCAAGTACTTGCAACGCATTGGTGAATTCCGAATAGATGATGACATCGATTTTGCGCACGCAGAGTTCAGCGATTCTCTTTTCATTTTCATCGAGATATCTGGGTCACCATCCACCATCTCCATTTTCTGAACAACACCAATCTATTTTCTTACTTTTTGCGGTCTTTCTGGTTGAGAATTTGTATAACATTTGACTTTACCAGGTAAAACTCATCCGAATTTCTGGTAAAATTGAACGATTTTTTTCGACTTTCTCAAAAGAAGATCTTCATAACGAAAACTTTAGAGACTTCTATAACTTTATGTAACTTTGGTGGTTCTAATTTCTTAACATAGGTGTTTGCTTCAATTTTTTACCGCGTCTGAGATCTTTTCTACTTATCATATTCGCGACTCTACGGGAACAGTCTTTTGAATGAGCCAATCAATTGGACCCTTTTGTGGACAAAAAATTTTCATGTCTTCCTTTCTATTCCTTTTGTGAATTAAGCAATAGAAAGATGATCTCAAGAAGCTCAGTGAGCCCCTTCTTATGAAGGTTTCAAAGAAATATAAACTTGTAGCGGCGCAGATGTATTAATACAATTATACATGTGTTCTAAAAATTACTATTAGTGCTGAAGTCCATGCAATGAAGTGCTATAATGTCCTTCAGAGCGCACATGGTTGCTGGCTTTATTCCTCCACTGAGCTAGAGAAGCCTCCTTCTTTTGAGAAATTATTGTCAGGCTTCTTAGGGTTGAAGAATAAAGGATTATTGAAATAAAAGGCCATGATTACGGACATTTGTGGACTATGGTATCCGTCGCATAGGTGAAATATGCTTTCAAATCACCTCTCCGGCACGTATTAGAGTCGAACGTATGACACCAATTCGTTTTTCACCTTTTTGAGTGGTTGAGCTTCAAATCAAATCTTCCAACATCATGTACTGCCTCTCGTAGAATCAGGAGAACCTACTGTGTTTTTTTGATTAGTAATAAATGTAAATAGATAAGCAGTCATAAGTAAATTTGATAAACAAATAATAATTAATGACAAGCACCAACTCATTTATAACTATCACAAAAACAAGAGGTAGCTTAATGACCACATGAAAGAGGTCAGAGGATAAAAAAGGGATGAGATATTTGACGTTGATCAATTCCTAAGAGATGAGCTCATGTACTTGACCTCATTTCTCATTGTTAAAGGTTACTCAATGCATATCCTGCCTATACATGACTTGCGTGGTCTAGCGATGTCCAAGTCACTGCTGCTATCTTCCGCTGCTATCCTCCAAGACAAAGCTGATACGAATTAGACGACCCAAAAGCGATAGAAGGCTGGGTGAGCCCGAGACCCGTGATCATTAAAACACCTTTATTCACCGCACTATTCGCGTACTCGGAAGGAAATAGATAGGAAATATGTTCAAATGAAAGGTGAAACGTCTGGAGTTGATTAGTCCCTCAACGATGCGCCATGAATCTCACTCTGCTAGACATTTTAAAGGGTATTGAAAGCATATTTGCCCTCGGCAATGACATTTTGATTTTCATTGGCGTGCTTTGATAATTCCCTACCTAATGAGTGCGTATTCAGTTCGATTAGCATTTACCAAAATGTCATTGTGTTATTGTTACCAGACCAGCTGCAAGGAGACAAAGGTTATACTGATATCACTGTAAAATTCTTCGAATTCGTTTGCCATTTGTCTACTAGCAGCTGCTCAAAATGATATTATAATGCGTCATGTCATTGCATTATCTTTGTTAGCTCATCATGATTTGAGCGTTTTCGTAAGCCAAAAGAGTAGCTAAAAGCTACCCAGTGACAAGATTATTGTGTTCCGCTGATCCATCAGCATATTGTGTTGGTTACGAGCGAGGCGAGATTTGCCAAGAAATTGACGAAAGTGTTGTAGATCCCATTCAATAAACAAATTCTGCTCTTGATGTCCAAATGACCGAAACCACCGTCAACAGGATTATGTTTGCAGCTCGTAAGAAAACAACGACGAAAAAAGTTTGTGCAGTATACGAAATCGCTCATTGAAAGTTAATGAACTCAGAGACTGCTGTAGACATATGTTCCATTTTCAGAAAAATGAGCGAGAAACTCGAATTTTGCCTCTATGGATCGAAATCTGGCTTGTTGCATCTTCAGTTATTTGCTTCATAGACGTCATGTTCACAATGCTCAGACCGCACAGCACTAGCGGAGTACTCGCTACTTACTTTTATGTGTGTGAGTACTTCCGTATTTTTAGTATAATGTAATACTCCAGAATTTTAGTGTCTTCAATCTTTTTTCGCAGCGTTATAATGTTACGCATGTAAATAAGAGAATTGAGTGATGAGCAAAAATGCGGCCCCGGACGGGAGTTGAACCCGCGTTTCGTCCATACTGAGGACTATGGTTAGAAGCGCCGAGCGATTACTTTTGCAGTGATAGTGAGGTGGAAGGATTTGATTTACGACAACTTTGTAGCGCATCACTAGCAATATATTAAGTCATCAGTTTTTATTACTGGTTCTTATTTGGGGTTCCGTAAAGTAAGCTTCTAAGATCTGAGTGAATTTCGGCAAAAAAGGCATTCCTAACAGTGGAGTGAATACTGATGATCGTCTTTCACGAGAGCGATCGCATTGATCCTATTATGCATGCGAGCTCCGAGATTCGAGCTGGTCAATCTCCTTTTTCAAATCTAAGATGTAGTTGAATAGGCGAAATCTTCACACGTTTTGGTTTCCAAATCCAAAATTCATAATTAACATTCTCTTGAAAAACTGTTGCTCTTCTTTTCTGTGGCGATTTTTGATAACAACGTTTTGCCACGGATTATTCTGATGAACAGATCGCCTCTAATTCGGGTCATGAGCTACTCTTATTGATGAAAAGCTTTGACTATGGCATTATTGCGTAAGACATCCCTCATGACAAAACAGTCATTCAAGAAACTGAGCTTTTATGAATAAAAATAATGGGGGAGGGTGGGGGAGGGGGGTTGCTGATGGATGCATACCAAAACCTGCATCAAATACTTTCAATTATCAAAAGTTATCTCCATGAATATATGAGGTCCGTCGTTGACTTAAAATTTATTGGCATAACAGAACTTGTCTCATCGGATGGCAACATTCTCTTCGTTGGCTTGACTTTTGTCAATCTTTTTAGCTGGACTGTTATTAGATAGTAGAGTCTGCGTATGATTTTCAGATCATGTGCGATTTTGTTAGAATCTTCTTGGATTTTTATGCAAATGTCAACACAATTTTTTAGAGAATATTCATGAGAAAAAATCATCCCAATAAATAACTATATCTGAAGTTATCTTAGATCCAAGTGAGCTGAACATGATTTTAAATAGTAGTTCAAGAAAGAAATTCGTAAACGCTTTTTTTTACAAAGATGTTTTAGGGAATGTGTATGCCAGTGTAGACGCTCGCTACGCTGATGCCAACGATCTCGTTACATGTGCTACTGGACGAATTATGCTTATCGAAATAGCACTAAATATTATCACATTGGCCATGGTAACACTGTAATTATTCCTCTCCTTCGAGTGCCTTATTAAGACCACGCTCAAATTTCAATAAATCCTTTCAGATAATAATAAATAATAATAATTAAAGGATTATAATTATTCATGACACATAAATCCAACTGCACTGGTGACAAATAAATTTCAACGACGACGTGCATTCGTTTCTTCAATGGATTTCCGGACAATTCCGCAGCATTTCATCTAACAAAGATTTAGAAAATCAACTTCTTTCTGAGAATGCCAGTGCAAATCTCAAAGAAGCTCATTGATAATTTATATTGTTGAAGCGTTAACTTCGTTGCGCATCGTTTCTGCAATCGAAGCAAATCTCCCTAAGACGAACTTGTAAGCCACTTGTTCCAGACTCGCCGTCAATCTCGACACACCCTCTTAACCGCATTTACTACATCTGCCTTCGTTTTCTGGAAGACACTTTGGTTTCTTACACTGTACATTATGCCACCACCTGGTGCGTATCTTGTTTATTTACTTACCCATCACTTACCCACAGCAATACATGAGACACAATAAACAAAACTAAAACATTTACCCTGATGCCGACTATATAACCTGTCGTTACGAAAATCTCATCTCATTGCGAATTTGACAAATAGGAGGAAAAAGCGTTCAGCGTCGATCAACCGCTAAGAGACGTCATGCATATAGCTCCATTCTTAACACGTTGGTATATAGAATCCATACATTTAATACACAGTGACTTACGCTGACCCGGCGATCACATCAGCGTTTTATTCCCATTCACATATCTAAAACAAATTTGTGGACTCTAGGGGCTAGAATGCTCTAAAAACCTGGCTTCTGGGATCGAACCAACGAATGTGCTCACCGCAGGCACCCCAACTGCGCCTCACGCGTTTTCACAAGATCCAGTAGATTGCGTTTCATAAATGTCTACTCGTTTTCTAGTTATCGTTTTATTGAACGTATATGTTGGAACACATCTCAAAAAAATCTCATCAGGGAGGACCAAGACTTTTCAAATTTTAGGGAATAAGTCCTACTTCGCTGAGGAAAGCACTTTTCTCCACCTCGTTCTTATTTTTTTGGATTCCGAACGGTAGGCGTAATTCTTATGAATAGACTGAGTATTAAGTTTCTTCTATCTCAACACTTTTCATGAAAATCCAGTGACATAAGAAATTTTGTGCTATTGTTTATTGTCTTTGTTAAAAATTAATGCTATTCAATTGCTCTATAAGCGTCGGGGGTTATGTTCCTATAATTCAGGAGTTTGGGTTGCGGTTCCATTCACGGTGATGGTGGCTCTGTGGAACAAGCTAGCTTTGCCAATCGAACGAACTCAGAGCTATGAAACAATTGACAGAACTTGATTGGTTTTCTCTGTCGTCCGTTTTCATCTTCAGCCTGATCTGTTCGGCAGCAATATTATGCGTTGACAAGCTTATTTACAACTTATTTCATCTGAGACTGAGACCGTCACTTTGTTTCTATGAGGAATTTCCAAGTGAGATGAGACTAATACTTTGTGAAGTGAACTGAATTGATTTCCTATAGTTGATCGAAGAGAGAAAGCAGAATTCATAAGGTGATTAGCGCTGTGAAACTCATTAGTCAATAAAGAACTCATGAAGAAATATGAATTTGGGTTGGTGCAAAAGTAACTGCGGTTTATACATCGTGTGATGATGGAATAAATTCCCAAGTATATGTTGTTGTCTTAAATCATTTCAATGCGCATTTTTTCTTTATTTTTTTCCAAGACGAACCATCTGCTGTCTAAATTATGACTATTTTATACTATGGAAGGAATGTAGAACAAAAAGCAACGTCGAGGTTCGAAATGTGTCGTAAAGCCAGAGACCATTCGTAACATCAGCGACACATATAGCCTAGAAACTGTTATCCAACGTGCAACGCAGCGGTCGTTCAAGATGTTTCCCATAGAGGTAAGAGCCTTGAAGATGAGGAACGTGGTGACCGGTCATGCGAAGTCATCGAGTCATGGGGAAAGCAATCTCGAAGCTGATCCTCCTAAAACTACACGAGGTGTTGCAAATCAATTCAACGTCGACCATTCTACTATCCTCGCCATATGGAATGAATTGCAAGAATAATTGGGGTTCCGGTACGGTCCGAAACCGCAGTCACTTTGCTCCAATCCAATACAATCAAAACACTTGATGCTGACCTTCAATTTAGCAGCTCAAATTTTTTTTTATAAGCAGCTTAATCAAAAGTGAACGCTCGGTTTCTCCACGAGTACTCGTCGAGAAGACGTCAAAGAGCTTACTTAACTAGGAAATAAACTAAAAGGTCCGTCATTGTATTTTTCACTCAGTTGATACGTTCAAAAAACTCAGTATGTGTAGGATTGTTTTTAACTTTTCTATTCCTTCTATGTTTTTGTATGAAAGGAGTCACGTCATTTAGTAATTATTGGTTTATATAGTTAAAATGACGCAGTGATGGCCAACACCTGCTCATTATACATTTATCTATGCTTCTTTCACATTTTGAGTGCTTCCGCTGTCGTAGTATTTCGACTGAGTTCACTTCATTATGTAAATTGATTATTCACGCAAGTAACTATGTCCGTAAGTTCATAGCAAAGCTTCGCGCTCATCCACTTAGAAGCGAGTTACATGAAGCCACCGTTATTCCTATTGTTCTTGGACAGGTATGCCGATGAGTGTAATTCGTTAAAAATATTCTAGTCATATAATAGGCTGTGAAAGAAGTCTGTACTGTTTTTGGGTTTTCAATATGATTTCTGTCATAAAATTGCATGATTTTGGTGTCGTTCGAGCATTTTCTTGCGAATACTTTGGTATACAACTTGCCCATATTTTCTATGAGATTGAGCTGTCTTAGGAACGAATTCGCTTGATACTCATGCACGAATGCCTCGTTGGGGAAAGTAATAAGAAGTAACGGAGCGTAAGATTAATGGGGGTTGAGGAGATGATTAGGTTGTAGAAAGGTCGGCTAGGAAGTGGTTGGTGAAGTTCAAAGCTGGAGGTTGATGGAGAACACACCGTATATTAATTTTGTCTCTCGTTTAAAACATAGTCTTGTAAAAATCACATTGAAAATTAAAACGGCACGAACTTTTTACACAACCTGTCATTTTGGGCAAGGTTATGAATTGCAGCCTATTATCGTTTCCAATTATTTCGATGTGTTTGACGAGTGCACTCTATTTTTAACGATGATTCAGACAACAGTATCTATCACTAATTTTGAGAAGTAAGCCAAGTGAACTTCTTGGCCTTTGAAAAACACTCTGCATTCCTCAACTTTTATGGTTTGGAGAAAAGCTCCAAGTAATTTTCGAAATGCCGCTGGCGCAGCTCCATGGCGAAGGCTGTAGGCTTGGGAAAACGAAAATCCATTGACTAAAATTTGTGTAGACCCACTTCTACTATTTAAGTAATATCGCTGCTCGGCTTAACCGAATCCCTAATTCTCCTCGGAGCAGGAGATCTGCACCATAATTATTCGCGAGAGTAAAGAAATCTGATTGATCTATCCTTGAGCCATGAAGTTATTGTCTAGGCCAAGTATGCCTTCAAGCACCTCAAACAATGCGTAATAAAATTGTAATCATGGAACATAACATACTCCCGACTATGCTTATTTGCACTGATGCATTTCACTTGAATTTCTAGTGCTCTCGATAAGACTTTTTTACTATATTCCCCATTCTTTCACTAACATCCTCAGCTCATATGACGTGTCGGCCGAGGCCTGAGATAAGCTATTTTTTACACATTGCAGTTCAAAAGACAACAGACTGCACAATGGATTTCTCTGTCTGGTTCAAAGTGTTTGAGAAAATATTACAATAGCTCGAGGAAGACACTGGCCGTAGTCAGCAGTGTGCTTCCGCCCATAGTATCCATAGGGTAGACTCCAGGATATCAACAGACTAAATATCTTGTTGAGGAAGAAATTGGAATATGATTACAAAAAAGTATTGGTATATGCGTTTTTACCACCTATCAAGCAATCCATTCTCACTGCAATGTCGGGTGATCTTTTCACTCGGAATGCAGTGTAACGTGTTCGGTCCCGATATCCTTGCACATAGGGGCTCGATTGAACCGAAACGCATGTACTATTGATGAGGCTGAACATGAAAGTCGAATTGTACGTCTAGTCCTCAACGTGCCGTACCAATCCTTTGAAAGTCTCAAAATATGCTATCAGATTATATTGAATTTCGAGCGAGGTCTCAAAGAACAATCGAATAGAAGGTATGAAATCTGACAGTCGGATTTTCTGGACCACATAATATACAATTCTTCGATTTAACAGCTTCAAAGCCTTTATGTCGAATAGACTAATGAATGAACAGGCAGTATTTCTCCCATCTGAAATAATGGAGATCCCTAATGCATCGTTATGTTTTTCACTATCACTCTTCCATTGAGAATTTTTTAGAACTTAAATTTTATATTTTAATCTTCTGAAAATCTTTATTCTGAATATATGGAAATTTGAAGGGGCGCTTATTAGAAAATAGTCTTGTCAATAATAAGACATGACAAAGTGTTTTCCATAAATCAACGTGCCAAACTCTTGAAATACTCTATTGTTCGGAAATTTTCGTCTATAGTCGAAAAACTAGCTTCGTATCGAGAGGGGTTTTTGTTCCATATGAAAATGCTATTAGACAGAAAAAACCTGTTTTCACAGGATCTTCATTACCTTAAAACGTCCTTTCGTTTTGAATTCTCCCATGTTTGAGAGAACTCTCCCTGTTACTTCATTTTGTTTTGATGACACCATAGTGGTTACTTTTCATTTTCGTATACTAGCGATAGGAGAGAATCTACGGATACCTCGGAAACTTTTTTGGATTTGTGAAGCTCAGTCTTATCCATGAACTATCTTTGGCTTATTGATTTGTTGTCTTTCAAGTAACAAAAATTCGCCACTTGTAACGCAACTTCTTTTGACTATAGTTTTGACGGATACTGAAACTGATAATTCTTGTAAGTCATATATATTCAAATGATATCATCTTGACTAAGCTTGATCTCGATATGACAAGAATCTCCAGACTCTGCTAACTTGTTCTGATACTTGACCCAACATCTCCGCCTCTGTGGATCGAGAGTGGCCCTTTCTAGAACACGGCTAATAGCTGGTTGTGCAGCAGTATCGTTCTTAGATATTTCAAGCACACTTTCCCCGTAACTTTGTTGTACTCGATTTTCTGCAGAAAGTCATTGTAGATTATATACGGCATCAATCAAGCATGCGTGCGTGACTAACTAATAGGACAGGCGTAGTACCTAAAAATGATTTATATATTACAAAACAAAGAATGAGCAAAATGCATCTGCCATTCACATGATTTCTCAATATTTGGACTATAGACGACCGTCTGACCAGTGAGTATCACAAACAACTTTCACATACGGTACGTTTGAACAACTTAAAGCTTTTTGGGGTCAGGATGGGCAGCCAAACTATGCACTGTAGTTAGACTCCCATTAAGTGGGGTGGGACGCAAGTGTATCACTTGGCAACGTAGATTTGTATGTTCACATCTAGTAAATCCATACAACAGTGTGATCGTAACAGAATCTCCGTGTCGTTCGGCTGATTTGGAGTTTGTTCCTGAACCTGCAAGACCATCATCCTGTTGGTACACCTTTCTTTACCACACTTCAAAGAGCTTCACGAGCAGGCATAGCACCTGTGAAATTCGAACGCTCGAACGATTGCTGGCAGCATATCCTGAACGAAACGCTGGTTCAAAACATGAAAAGACGCATAGGTGATTAACATGCAAGAACAAAAGTGAGAATGCCGGCAAGGTGAGCAAAAGCATTTAAGAAGCGGGTGCATTATGAAGTACTTTGAATTCCTAAATTCCGTTCCTCTCTTGCACACCTTCCCATCTTTTTTGCTCATTCTAATGCGCATTCATTTACTGTGTCTCGGTGGGATCTAATAGCAGCGACGAACATTGATTACCGTAGCAAATGAATATAACAATGCACTCTGGCCGAGTGGTTGTGATGTAGGTCACGAGTCCTATGGAGCAGAGCCGCCTCACCGCCACTCCTTCCCCCCTCCCCCCCCCCTCCCTCCCACTTTCCTCTGGCAGTCAGCAACAATGTCCTATGGAACGCCACAACAAGGTTGTACACGAGATTGCAAGGAGACTCGCCCAACCGCTAGTCTACACCGTTCAAGAAGAAGACGAAGAAAACGAATTGAATGCTGGAAGTGCTTAGTACCAGACGGTCTTAGACTTGTTTGGTAAGCAGCACTGACTCGGTTCGGGGGGAGGTCACTGCGCGTCATTGTAAAGACCAGATATGCATTCAGGCACCATATATATGTATATGTATATATATATATATATATATATAATATATATAATATATATATGCAGAAAGTGTCGTATCACGCAATCGTCTCCCTTCGCACAAAAATAGTGCATCAATTAGCAGCTTAAATCCACGTCGTTACGATAAATGGTGGTCATCTAACGGAACGAGACGAGTGAATCATATTAACAGTCTTATCCATCGAGCAATAATGCAAAGTTTCCTCTCTATATCTGCCACGGGTCGGGAGTTATCGAGAAACCGGCACTGCCGCACTATGCCGTTATTTTTGATAAGCAAGTGGTCATTTCTGTATTCTAATCGCTTTGATAATTTTTGGGCAATGATTGGAACAGAACAATGTCAAAACCACAAACTAATCATTGCAACATTCTTTGGTCAACTTACGTGACTTCATTAAATGCCAACACCAGTATGATTGTTCGGTTAATGAGATTTCTTTTATCACGTAAAAACAATAGCCAATGCTCAAAAAGATGGGAGCGCAGATCGAATACCATGCTGGATACAGGAAGTTGAAGAGACATGGAAAAAATGTGAGAAAGTCGAATAACAAGACCAAATTCCTGAGACCTGTGCGCTGCACTTCCTTCAAGGTTTCACGGGAGCATGCGCTGGATTTAGTACACATTCAGATTACACCATAATAACATGGGGTCCGATGGATATGCCAATCGAAAACTATAAAGGTCGTGAAAGACCTAAGTTGACAGAGGCTCTTTGTATCCCAACGAATGCTTAGTTTCTGTTATACCGAGAAGTCACATCCGAGTCGCGTTATCGAATTTTCACGCTTAGTAACGTTGTTTGGAAGTTTCGATTCTTCTCATTGAAATATGACATTCATTTCCCATCGATTTTGGCCAGTTTTCTTTTTCTAATCTCGTTAATCTGCGCTAAGAACGTTCATCTCCATGTCTGATGTTTATTTTCTGTGGTGTATTGATGACGAAAAAAACAAATAAATTCAATGGATGAGATAAAATCGCATCTTATTAACAATTATTCTGATAGTAATAATAAGTGCTATTCCCATTTTAGATGATACATGTATTTTGGCAGATTCGTGACAATATGCGTTGATTTCACTGCGTATATCCGCAAAATAATGACCGTTGTCCAACATTACAGCCTCCGCACGACTTTATTTTCTAAGCGCCCAACTTTTTTCCTTCTCCTACCAATATATGCTAAAGCTATTTTTTTTTCTCCGAAGCCCTCATTTCAAAGACCAAATCAATTTTGCAAACGAATTTTGCCCTTGGCTAGATCACAATTTTTCTCAGTGTCTCGTCGGTGCATTCAGTTTGAACTTCAAGAAATGTAAATTTCGTGTTCAGTTTTGTGAAAATTTTCATTGCAATAGAATATAAAAGTAGAAGAGCATTCTAGCATTCTATAAAAACTTAGAGTCGTTCAATGAGCTACAAAAAGTCTCTTTTATAATTCTGTCTATGTCCGACAATAATAATAATTAGAAGTGTGATTATTTCAAAATTTTTTTTTGGGAAGGAAGAAAGCCGAGACTCTTTGTGTCGTCAGAATTTCACTACTATTAGATATTCTGAATGCTATAAAGGCGTAATCAGTAGAGTCACCTGATAACGAAAGTGAAACATTCTCAGTGACTCTTGCTAGCAATAATAGCTTTTATTTCTTTGGGATATATCGCTTTAAAGTTGATTCCTAATAATCAAAGTCATTTGTTTTAGGCAGTAACTATAATGGAATTTCGTCGAAAATGTTGCCATTGAGCATATGCATCTTAAATCAATTATACTACTCTGAATTTAGTGTTGCGGAAATCATAGAACATGTGATCGAAGTTTAATCGATGTTAGACGGAGACGAAAGTTCATGAAAGTTGAAAAGGGAAAATCTCGTTGTCTAGGGAGCTGGTGAACATAACACTGGCTGACTTATAATTTATCGAGGAGAAAGCGATGTTCGCAATACATCCCTTCGACTGGGGAAAATCGTAATACACCCATTGCCTGCTTATGACATTCTTTGGAATGGCGCTACGTCACCCTGACACGAGGTTATCGAAAAACAGAGCGATTTGAACTAGGTATTACGTTGATGCAAGGGAAATGATTAGTTTTCCCAATTTCTACCCTTATGCCCACGCTTATAATTGAGTAATTTCAAAGCTTCATTTACATTTACTTCAGTCAACTGGCCGAGACGAATCTCTTAACGTGAAAAGTTTGTGCTATTTTGTTTTATGAGTTCAAACTAGGATATATCGATAAAAAACAACTCAGATCTAATCAAGGTCAAGAAACCGAACAGAATAACGAGAATTCTTCGTAAGGCGATAAGAATATGTGAGATCCTGTGTGCTAGTTGTTGATGACTACTATCGAAAGGCGATTATGAAGTGCGATGAGAAAATTACTATGTACTGAGTGAGCTTGGGTGATATACGTAACACTAATGAAGGAAAACATTGCACTTACGTGGATTATAGTGTTCATTTGATGAAGCCTAATTAGTCTACCTCAACTTTCTCCATTTCGATAAAATAATGCGAACCTAATACATTACCACTAAATAACTGAATCGCATAAAACATTGAATATTTACCAGATTGGAAGGAAAGTTCTGGGACACTTGTATAAAACTAAAAATCTTATGCATGAAGTTCAAGCAAGTAACAGCTATTTCTCAGAATAAGGACCATCGTTCTCTACGACTTTCTGCCATCGGTCCGCCAAGTTTGGGATCTGATGAAAATACCATTGCCCCGAATTTAAATCAAAGAACTCTTGTAGTTGCCGGCAACTTTCGACTCTTTTGGCGGCTTGTGCTTCGGACAGTTCGTGAAATTCACCTCCTGGCTTCTTGTGAACACAATTAAGCTGGGGGAAAAGAGTTAGCACAGTTGCTTGGCAGGCACCATGTTCGATTGCCAGTTCGCGAGAACTTGACGACGGTTCATCTTACAAAGCAGCAATCTAATCTTCGTTGTTCAACTTTATTGGATGTCCTGAATGAGGCTTGTTTTCGAAGTCAGGATCTTCGGCATCAAGGCTTTGAAACAGGTGTCGAACAGCAGATTTGCTTGTTCTGCAATCTCCTTTAACTTCGTTGATTTTATCAACTGCAGCTCGTTGTGAAAGACCCTTTCTCCAGTGATGACGCAATAAAACACGGACTTCGACTGCATCGTTGGACATGGCGGAGGCTTGTAACAAAGTGAAAATAAAGACGAATAATATCTAGGTCTTCAGTGGAAAAGTCCCAAATCCCACCATAAGTAACGGTAGTAGTCCGTGGTATGCATGGGAGTTTTCTCATGCTTATTAAAGTACGCCAGAACTTTCTTTCCAACCGTAGTATGTATGAAATTGAATATGTGAGTATGTGCGTATGTATACAGTGTTCACCATTGTGAATGGGTTATTACTTAAACGACAACGTTCAGTCATGCGTCGCACAGCTGCAGATGCCGACGTTGATCGGGTTTATCTACGAAACCATCCTGTCAGGAATAATAAGCTTGCGACTCGTTGGTGAGACTCTATATATACCACTAGTTTTTATTCGTATTGTAAGGTGTATGTGCAGCGTAAAGGTTAGAAATGTCCTGCAGTACACAGATGACCAATGTTTCGAGGTTGCAAACCGCGCTCAGCAAGCCCTCCATTCCCTTGAGGTAAGCAGAGTAGATGTGATGTTGTGTGAAATAGAACAGATTGTTTTCGCCTTAATATATTTTGATGCTAATGCAGTACATCATAGCCTATGAGGGCTTCAACATTCGAGAATTTTGTGCGAAACTTCGCTTCTATACTTGATGCTTGAATTCTCTATAATTTTTTTTTCTATGATGCCCATGAGTTAGACCTACGGAGTAGAGCTAAGCTTGGTCTTATCGACGATTAATAGAAAGTCGGTAGAGTACGGAAAAGACTCAATCACTGATAAATTTCGAAAAATATTTCATGTTAAATAAGGGTATTGCTGTCTAGAGGATACTTTGTATTCAAAACAGGGAGTCAGAATAATTATAACTACAATGGTAAACTAGTTCTTATTAAATTTATTATCTTGGAAAGTCTAATATTAGAAGACCTATGATGTAATTCAACTGTCCTTTGACTTTGGCATAACCAGTCTATCATATTTTCTTTATTGACTGAACCTGAAGCACGAGGTCTTAATAAAAGTTTTTATTCGGCTAACGTGTCAACGCGTTTGGTCTTCTTCAAAGCCTATGGTTCAAGTTGATCGTCCACTGTCGTTCGTCCTCGTTGTGGCACTTCGCTTTCGTCTCGCTCGAGTAGGCTCGATGAAAGACAATGGACGATCGACTCTAATCATCGGCTCCGAAGAAGACGAAACTCGACAAAATGTTAGCCGAATAGAAATTACTATTAACTCCTTGTGCTACAGATTCAAACAACGAAGAAAATGAGAACGTCTATCCTCTGAAACATATTCGTTACCTTTCTCGTGCCGGTTAATTTGATGCATAATCAGCTCTTCATGGAAGATCTCACTAACGCATCAATCTGTGCTCCATTATGTGAAAAGATTTTGTTTTAGGATGGAATTTTTCTAAAATCCCATGCAAAAAAGTTATCAGAGTCTTTGAGAGTACAACCCTGAAGACACTTGGGGCATTTTAAAACTTAGATCTGAGGGTGAAAAATTCATGTTGACATCGCCTCGCCTTGCTGGTGCTGTACTTATGTAAAGGACAACGAATGGCGAATGAAGTCTGATTAGGCTCCTCCCATTCGGCAAATATCTTCAATTGTCGTCTTCCAACGCAGACTTCATTTCTCCATCAACTTTACGTGGTCAAATTACCTCAGATAACACCGTATAAACTTCGGTGTTTACTGATAAACATCTCACTCCTTGATAACCGAAATAGTTTGATTTAATCTCAAACGACTGACCAATACTGTTTGCTTCTACAATACATTATTATTTAGAAGGCAGACGCTCATCGGTTTTATCTGAGAGCATGCTGAAGATAACTAATTTTACTGGTTTTCAATATAAAAGTGTCATTCCTTAAGCAGATTCCTTAAGAAATCAAATAATTATTGGAGACCGTCGTCATCTCGAGACGACATCACTTGCCATAGCATGCAAGAAAAAAAGCAGCTTGTTATGAGCTCTCAGTTGCGTGACATTGCAACTTTTCAGTAGTACATTGTAGTTTGTACTTCGCTTAATTATAGAGAGATGGTGCGACTTTTTTCTGGCTTCTTCTCACAAATCATTAGACCTCATTATAACCTCTACTTGAGAGACCGACATTTTACAAATCCAGGAGTAACGATTAATATATGTAGCTCTCTCAAGAACTGTCCTTGTATACTTTATGCGAGGATGCTACTAGTTATTGTCGTTCAATGGCTGACGTTTCGGCTACTTCAGCCTCTTCTGAGCCTGGAGATATGCTGTGTGCAGCTATTTGTTTGATTCGGTGATTACTGTTGTCTTTCGAATTCGCCCACTTCAGGTCAGGTCAGAAAGTCAAAAGAGTCAGAAGCTTATTTCGGAAAATTTTGGAACACTTTGGATAAATAGTTAGGATCCAAGAGTGGATCGCAGGGGTAAATGCATTCGCGGTACATAGAATCTTTTCTCTGTTTTACTTTCTGACGTGACTTGTAGGAGCGAGTTTAAACGTCCGCAATAATCCACCCGATCATACGAACAATATACGCCCATGTTTTGAAAGAGTTGAAGTGGCCGAGACGTCAGCCATCGAACGACCACACTATCGACTAAATGAAGAAAGTTCCTAAGAATTGCATGAAACTTCTATTTTTCTTTGTGAAGAACATGCTCGATGGAGGAGATGATGGGTTTTCTCCATGATAACATTAACAATTAGCATTTTTGGTTCTCGGATGCTCCCCAATATTGTCAGGCTGTCTGCTTTATGTTCTCAATGTTGAACATGAACCTGAGCTGTTTCTCTTCACTAGTTCGTTCGGACTGAGCTATATTAACAATTCAGATTTCAACGGCAGCTAAACTGCTCTACCGACCTCTCATTTTCGGTGGTTAGTAGCGCTTTTCAACATTTTTTCTCAGTACTACTCAATATCCTTGTTTTTGCGTTCACGTTCGTACTCATTTTGATTTGGAATACAGCTGATCTCGTTGTCCGTCGACGTACGTTGTCGTGTCAATTCAAAATCTTGCACTGTTCGCGCTTGTCTGAACTTTTAGCGACGTTATGTTGAGATGGAATAGCATTGGAAATGCGCTGCTTAAGTGGCGCATTTGATTGTTGCACAGTTATGGTGTTCCGTTTTTTGACTTTATATTACTCTTGCGTCTCCTCTGAAGTTAGCGTTTCACTCAGTTCTACACTGAAATTGGCATGTGCTGTTTTTTTTGTAAGTCAAAAAGATTTAGATGAGTTTCATTTCAGCACTCTAGAACAGCTATCAGAATTGTAACGTGGAAACTGTAGATGAACACTGGTATAAGTTGGTAAGAAAGCATGTGTGGAGCACTGGCTAGAGGTACCTCACAATGCTCTTATGGGTTGTTGGTTTGATATCACCTCCAGAGCTCATCAAGTTCTCCATTTATCTATCGTTAAAAGAATAATAGAAACTTATTAGAAAGATAGCAACACCAGTTTGATAGATCGACAGGCCATCGAAAGTCACCCTGAGGATGACATCTGATCACCATACCGATGTTAGGACTTAAACTGAATACTTGGGACTTTCTAGAAGATTAATTGACGACGCTTTTTCTTTTTAGTCATTGCTCTATTTCTAATACAAAATTTGTTTCCAGTTTTTATAATGGGGGAAGAGAGATAACGGCCTGGTTATTGAAGAAGCTCATTAGGAAGCAATGTGCTGGTTTGCTGTTCTCGTCTTGATGCTTCCTGACATACACGTGGGAACACGATAATTGGGTTATCTCCAAGAGAAAAATTGACTCGGCTGGCATTCTGGGACATTCATAATGGAAAAAATTCTCGGGCAACAGTAGAAGCAGCACATGAAATGTTCTAAGACCTTCTTAGGTGATGGATGATGCTATGAAATGAATTGAATGCAAATGTACCGGGATCAGCACACTAGATGTGGTGAAGGATGGGGAATAAAACAATAAAGATTTGTCATAATATTCTTGAAAATTGTAACAATGAAGTAGTCACCTGAACTCTTTTTTGATGTTGTGATTTGTTTATTATTCTATGAATGGGCTTTAACGAGTCAACAGATAATGACTCTCATTAAGTCACCATGAAAAACCAATTTTTTGAAAACCTGGAGGATACGACTAAAAAATGCTCAAAGTTCATGTTATCGGCTTAAAATTACTGTAAAATAAAAGATTTTCTTCTTCACCCTAACCGTTAGCAAGATTTTTCTGTCCAAAAAAATTTTCTCGGTGTTCGTCTGTGTGATGAACTTGGAAATGATGTGAACCTGATGTGTAATCGAACCAGTCAGCAATGACTCCATCTCGCTTAATCGTCCTCAGAACTTCTTATTGTTTCTTTCTTCATGAGCGGGCACGAGCTGCTAAATCCAAACTTTATTCACACAGTCAAACAGCTAACGTTTCGGCAGGTCGCCTTCGTCACAGCCGTTTTTTGTTATGTCTTCCACTGATAGCAAGCGGCTCTGATGAAGGCGACCTGCCGAAACGTTAGCTGTTTGACTGTTTGAATAAAGTTTGGTTTTAACACCTCCTCAGGACCTATCTCTCAAACTTCGTTATGAAAGAATATGCTGACTGAGAGGCGTTGTGGATACGAAATACGCTGAGCAAGTACGGCATGATGCTAATAAAAGTCTATAATCTGAAAATATTTAATGGCATTTCTCATTACTACTTAGAAGCATGCTTTGAATTAGTCGGCGCATATGTAAATAATGAAACGGACAGCATATTACTTTTGTTTATCAAATGCTAACGAAAAAAAGAACACGACTGGGATAACTAAAGTTTTCGATAGAGCGATACTGCTTACTCATTTATAAAAAAAAAACCTTGAATCTCTGAGATTTTCTGAATAGAAATAACAGAGCCAGTAGGTGCTGAATGCAACAACTATCTCCATCCTATCTCCAAATGTGAGCTTTTGAGTGTAACTCCTAAAAGTAGCAAGAAATGCGCTTACTTAGGTGTGGTTCTTCACGAAGTTTTTGAAAGTTCATCGAAAAGTAGGGTAACATTTCCGTTGTATTGATTGTTCCTGGGCTTGTTATGAACTTGTAGCAACTTGACCTTTTGACGGCCAAGTTAGGGTCAGTGTGGCTGGTCATCGCGCTATCAACAGTGCTGATTTAGTACACACTAACCAGATTAGACGGAGCGAATTAGTTTCTTAAAATCGCTTTTTTGATGTATGGCTTAAGTATGAGAAAAGGCTTGAATAAGGGTTTAAGTTTCTCAAAAATGGTCTTGAATAGCCAATTCAACAAGCCGTAAGTGCCGAAATCTGTACTGATGGTTTTCAGAGGACTGAAAAGCTACATATAAATCGATTTCTCTAATACAGGGAGAAGAGGAAAGTATCTATCTAAAATGTTCAAATTTTAAACCTATACTTTCTGCGCCTTTTGTGCAATATCTCGACTTATCGGCAGAATCCTTGCTACTAAATGTGAACCTAATCAAATTTCTCCTTCCTGCAATTTATACAGCCATTTTGCTTGTTAACGCCTCTGTTTTTTGCTATGCTTTTGTTGTCTGCTGGAAAATGTGAAGAGAGGCCAACAATCATATCACTCTATGTCACTCAGAGAGCTGTGGCAACGGCTTGGATCATATGTACGAATTGCTGGCGTATGCTATAGCCGAGCTGCTTCTTTCAATACACATTTCACTTTCTAATCTTCTCGTTCTATACGTGTATATTCGAAAAAAGTATATCAGAACCGTCACCAACTCTTATATTTTCTCCCTAGCAATAGCGGATTTTTTAACCGGTGAGTATATGAGAATATTCGCATCACTGAAAACTAAGTCGGGAGATTTCATGGCTTCAGATTTTCAGGTTCTATCGGGATTCCGATAACTGTAATTTCTGTACTCACTCAACAGCCACATTCCTTTTATGGATGTCTACTAGTGCATCTTATGCTTTGTATTTTATGTACTATTTCGACATTTCATATGTTAGCAATTGCAATCGACAAATATGTGACAATATGTTGTCATAAGCAACTCTTCCGCTCAAGGTGATTTTTTTTAGATATTATAGCCACTTTCTTTCATTTGAAAAAAGAATCATTAGAGCTCTCAGATTTCAAAGCTAGTCGCTCATGCTCCCAGCCTCACTCATAGCCTTAGCATACAATTTGTAACATAATAATGTCAAGAAGCTTTACAATGCAATAATTTACACTTACTTAGAAGCCCTATGACGTGCTGGCTGGATTCGTTTCTTCATTTCTGTTCCTTCCTATGCACCCATCGTCCACGAGACTCTTAAATTCGGCCCTCACTGACAAGTTGAACGCCAATCGAGTGTGGATCTCCATTTAGATCGCTAGATAGCCGTGCTGTAGTTTACACAGAAATTGGTTTCCATGATAATATCTAACCAACTCATATCCTCTTTTCTAGAATATCATAGTCTTTATACGGAGACCTGGAACACTCTTTGTAGAAGTCTGAGTAACCCGGGGCCGTCCATTTTGCCTTACACGTTCGGCTCTTGTCCACAGGTTTTCGTAGCATTCATCGCGTGACCAATTTCATAGCTCGGCCTTTTGTTTTACGGAAGTTTCCTGAACACCTTCATTTAACGAATCTAATTCCCTCATATCCGTAATGCCTGGTAGTATTCTCATGTTAGTTTTCTCACCTAAATGTGCAAAGCTTTAGCACATGGTAATGTATTTTGCTCAACTTTTGTCGATGTCGGCCATCATTCATTACTCCTGACTGAGTGTAAATGTTAGCCATTGATTTTCATTGCCACATTGTCCCAGTCCAGTGTTCGCATAACGTTCTGAATGGTGGCAGTAAATATTTGAGCGTGATAGTATTGCACGTCGAGTGTTCCCTTAACACCACTGTTGAGAACTTTATACATTAGTTCCCAAGACCGACTATCTATTGACCCTAGTATGCTTCAATATAATTCCTGATTTTCTTCTCTAAGCCAAACACGAGGTGTTACATTGATCTTTATTTGACAGCTAACGTTTCGGCAGTTCGCCTTCTTCAGAACCTAGAAAGGTCAAATGTCCACAATCCAATCAGTCAAACACCTCCATTACTCCTTGAGAAAAAACCAGACCTAGATTTCAATCGCATCAAGCACAAAATCAGCTCTCAAGATACTCACCACTTTTTATATGTGTTACACTTAATGATTCAAGTAAAGATTACCGGAAGGACACAACATAGGCTCGTGTTGCACTCTACCCATCAAAACAACAGTCTTATATACTGACTCATATCACGAGTGATAGGGATTCCTCCCTGCGGTTAATAGTTGGATTGGTGGTGTTAATCCAAAGTGCTTCCAGAATGTTTCGCGCTTGTTCCTGCGCACGGATGGTGACTTCGATCTCAAAATCAACTCCGTTGTATTCCTGTGCTCTGTGAATCCCTAGCGGAGTGCTCAGTCTATTAAGACGCTTGTCAGCTAGGTGTTCTTCTATGTGGGCATGGAGCGGCCTACCCGTTTCGCCAATATATTTATCGCTGCACGCTTTGTAAGAGATTAGGTAGACTGTACCCATGCTCATGCAATCACCATCTCTGCTATTTTACAACCTTTCGTCATACGGAGACGGTCATATAAGCGGTTGCGAATTAATTGCCGTCTTAGAGTATTCGGTGGTATTTCAATAATAGCCACCCATTGTTCTAAACCTACACTTTTCAAACAGCCTTTTATAGCTGTACTAATCTCATTTGAAAAGAACAAGAGGACGAACGGGACTTTTCTTTTATTCGAGTTTTCGTTCGGAGGCGTACTCTTTCCTCTAAACCTAAGCTGAGGGGTTACAAATTCGTATCCATTAGGAGTGGCTATTTCCCGAGCCACTTTCACGGATTCTACCCTCTGCTCCTCCCCGGTACAACATCGACTGCTGTTCGAAACATTTTTCTTACCAACGCTTTTTTCGTATGTGAGGTATGAGAAGAGAGATAGTGAATCAGGATATTCTTATTACCTGGCTTTCGGTACCACTTTGTTATGCAGCCCCTCTCGCTTAAGTTTATTTGCACGTTCAAGAAAGGGAACCAATTATCTTTTGGTATCTCAAGGGTAAATTTAATGTAATCTAACTGTTCATTCAACGGTCTAAAGCAATTATCTAGCTCCTCTTGAGTGGAGAAGATAATCAAACAGTCATCTATATACCTGTAGTAGAGTAATGGCTGGAGATCACCAGTGATGGATCTCTTTCTCAATCCTCTTCGATCTCAAATCGACCCGTGAATAACATCAGCGCGGAAAATTTTGGAAGCACTTTGGATTAACATCACCAATCCAATTAAATACCGCAGGGAGGAATGCCTCGTTATCACTCGTGATATGAGTCAGTATATAAGACTGTTGATTTGATGGATAGAGTGCAATACGAGCCTATACGATGTCCTTCCGGTGATCTCTACTTGAATCATTCAGTGGAACGCACATAAGAAAACCGGTGAGTAGTTAAGAGTTGATTTTGTGTTTGATACGACTGAAAATCTAGGTCTGGTGATTTTTTCTAAAAGAGTAATGGAGGTGTTTGACTGATTGGATTGCGGACATTTTGACATTTCCAGGCTCTGAAGAAGGCGAACTGCCGAAACGTCCGCTGTCAAATAAAGATTGATGTAACACCTCGTGTTTGGCTCAAAGAAGAAAATCAGGAATTTATACAATAGTGATATTTTTGTTGAGAAATCTTTACGTGGCTCACAAAGAACCTCTATAGTATATATGAACACCCAAGCTACCAAAGCTTCAATGATTCTACTGTGTCACCTGAGCCATAAGCGCTCTAAATCGATGGCAGCTATACAAATGATATAGGTGGATTACCTGTCATTTCGACTAATGACTTGCGACGTCATAGTATACAATATCGTTTTTAGAGGTTTCCATATTAATTTATTTGATCAATATCAATTAATTTCAAGTCTACTTGTTCTTGAGGGACATCACCCATTTCTTAAACTAGATATACAGAGTAGCAACGCCCATTAAATTTCTTCAGTATTGTCGAAGAGTATGAAGGTGCAGAATACGGACGATTTTGAGAATCTGTATTGTACTGGGAATTCATTTGACATTGATAAGTTTGAGGCATAGATTTTTGAATTACCTTTTTTTATAGAGCTCTAATATGCTAACAATAGTTTGACTTTTCACATTAATTCATTAGATTTTCCATAACGATTGGAGGCTCCTATAAACCGCATCCAAAACAATAACGATAAAGTTGAGTATTTCTTCAAAAGGTTGTGCTAAATATTCAGTTTCAGGGATTCTAGAGCCGTTTTTCTAATTGCCTTCTCGTGGATAGCCGGCACGATAATCGCCATCTTGCCACTTTTTAATGCTTTTGGATTTGCGGAGTATGTTGCTCACGATTTGGTATTTAACTATGAACGTTCCAAGCATTTTAAACCTCTACTAGGATAGCTGACATCAATTTTTGAAATATACAACGTTATGTAGGCTGCACAATTTTTTATTCACTGCTTTAGCAGTGGTATAATGTCGCAATTACTCATCTAAGAATAATCTGATAACTTGATAACATGTTCTGAGCCTTTTATGAAGTTTGGTATGGCACTTATACACTACTAAACAGCTGTTTCGCACGGTTCCTTTCGGTTGAATAGAGCCCTTGCAAGGGGATTATATCCCTACTTGTAAAGGTTTCATTCATTCTATCAGTCAAAAGAGCCCGTCTGTGGTCACTGCAGTGTTGGGGGTTTTGTCACTCGACATGCGATCACTTAATAAATAGTTCGGCGTCGAATTCTTCATAGCTAAGGGATATTCTTCTGCAAGGGATTGGCTGAACCGAAAGGCATCGTGCTAGTGATGAACCTGTAGAGGCGAAACAGCTGTCTAGTACTGTGTAAATGCCATATCAGACATCATAAATGCTCAAAGCACGTTATCAGATCATCATAGTCTAGGAGTCGAAGTAAAGACCATCTAGTAAAGGTCATAAAGGTCAGCAGTCGAAAGTAAAGGTCATCATTCATCTAAGTATGTTGAGTGACAAGCAAAAGTTTCGATTTAAAATGGGAGTTGGCCCCGAGCTTCACTCTAAGCGGGGGTGCATCTTACCACTACACCATGGAGGTGCTACCGCTCCTTCGTTTTGAACTGCCGCAGCTGTCAGCAACCAACCAAAAGAGCTTGGTCGGGTAAATACAAATCGACGTTAAACCCCGATAAGCTGGCATCTATTGATTATATGTAATCTTTATAAGTGATCATCTTACTGCTTTGTCAGAGGTATAATGTCACACGAAAATGTTGAGTGCTAAGGAAAAATTTCACCCTTATCGCGGAGATGGGTCTACCACTACACTGCGGATTGTATTGGAGTGTTCATAATTTCTTCCAGTAGTGCGATGTTTTGGATTACCTAGATAATGAAAACGTTGCAGCAGATGCATGCCCCATATTTCAAATACATTAAGACTTATATGTAGCTTATACAACAACTACATTATGAGATATTAAGAAAGATTTTTAGGCTATACAGATCTGTTCAAATATGCCCGCTAACCCAAGTATCAATTGTTAGACTGAGTGAAAAGTAATTGTGAGTTATGAACGAGTTTTGATATGCTGTAGTTAAGCTTACAAAGCTCTTTCTCATCAGCCGTTCAAATCTATACCTTTCTTTGTCGAAACAATCTGAATTCAAATGGAGGAAGCTTTATAAAAGGTTTTTTGGGTACTTTTCTGTCAGACGACAATAAATGAAGAAACATTCACTGGATAAGAACTTCTCAAAAGAGTGTTAGTGACCATTCGAAAGCTTAAGTCTCTGGCTACTCTACTACGTTCTTCTTTTTCGAAAACACCTTTTATAACGTTGTAGTATTCAGAAGAAAATTACGTTTTATACCGTCCGCTCGCTTTCACTATTACTTCGCTGGAAGCACAAAATATTACGAACATGTAGAGGAAATTTTGTAGTATTAGACGCTTTATCTGGAGTTTCTTTCAATGCACAGAAAAAATCCTGAATCACAAAGTAAGAATTTAACTCCACACGTGAGTCGCGCCAGTGCGATCGATAGATCGATAGACCGGAACTCCGTATCGAAACTACGGCCAACAGACACCCAGCTCACACACTTGCCGGCAAGCAGATGTGCCTGCATATGTGAAACTCGATCTTATTTTCCCTGCTGCACCGAAGTGAAACCGTCTTTCCCGAATATGAGCACGACTTTGAATTGTCCAAACTTACGCTGTACAGTGTTTAGTACTTATTTGAGGGAAGAGTGTTGTTCTGCAATAAACAGGAGTCTATGAACCACAGATGTTTTCTTCATAAAAAGGGTTATAAAAAGGTTTCTCAAAAAACGCTACGTAGCGCAGTAGCCAGAGATCCAACTTTCGAATGATCACTAACACTTCTATGAAAATTTCTTGTTCAGCGAAAAGGGATCGTTTCCTCACTTTTCGCCGCTAGCAGAAAAGTGGCGTTTTTTTCTGCAATTGCAATAGAACTCTCGCAAAAGTGATAATCGATGGCAAGAACTCTGATAGTGTACTTGAGAAGGCAGTGTTTGTTGACTGATTTGTTTAACTTCTGTAGCGTTACTTGTGCAGTGTGTAGCTAAACCCCTTACGTGCAAGAAGAATAGACATTTCCTCTTGAGGAAAATGAACCAACACGCTCAATTCTGTGTTCTTCATCGACTTTCTTCACAGGGATCTTCTCTTGCAGTGGCCTTGTCATTCATATCACCTTCATATTACTCAACTAGTTGAGTTTGACCAATATACTATCATCCAGCCAAATTTTCATCACACGTTGTTTTGATCAAAATTTAGCTTTAGAAAGCATCTGCGAATCTAGCTTTCAAATCGTTTTGTTTAATTGCTACTACGATCGTTTCGCCCTCCTCGTGATCCGGTATTTTTTGAGACTAATGTTGCTGAAGACTTGCCCACTGTGTGGTCAAAAGCACTCCCTTTGTCTGGGCTATGGCAAGATTTCGAATTGCTTCCGGGATAGCATATTACCCAACATTTAAATAACGTAATAAACATTTTTTTCTTTGAGCGTACCAATTCAGTTGGTGCGACGTTTCAGATTGAATATATGAGCATTACATAGCTACCAGATAAGCAGCATAACATGTTTAAAATGTCACACAGCAAGATTTTTTTCACAAGATGTAGCTGTAAGATTTATAATTGTACAGTTTATTACTGTTTTCCAAGTTATCCAATAGAGAAGAACGTCATTGACGGAGAGTGGGAAAATTTATAAGATTTCAAATAAACTTCCTCAGGTAACTTCTTCCTCCTCGGGTGACTTGTTCGCTACTGAACACTTTTATTTGCAAGAGCAGAAACTGAGATGGCACTATTTTGACTTTTTAATTAATGGCTATTGGCAGGGTGTAATGAAATGAAACCACAAGAACACTAAGACAAGCTAAATTTGAAGCCTAAAATGGGTATCGATTCATGACTGCTGTGGTAACTCACTTGCTAACTACTATACTCAAAGACCCTAATTTTGCCCTTCTTCCAGCTATATTTTGATCTTAGCAGTGCAAGCAGCAATCACCTTTCAAGAAGGTTGATTTGAGGTTTACCAGAAATAGGCAGTAATTGAAAATGAAACACACCGATTTCGACTACAGCATCAGGCAAACTGGATTCAAGGCGATATGCGTCACCTAGATCGTTTCCGTTGACGTTGATTGATGATAGAACTGACAAGGTTACAACAATGTTAACAGAAATGCAAAGCAGAAGCCTTGGTGGTGTACTGGTAGCGCGTGAGTCCACAAAAAATGTAATTGCGAGATCGAAACCAAGCTGATGGTTCGCGTTTCGGTCATATTTTGAGAATTGTGATGATTGATAGGTCAGCATATCGCAACTAAAAATTGTTCTCTATCGGAAGTGTTTCATGTCAGACGGAAACGCCTTTCCTTGATTACTGTCGAGATCTAATCTCAGCTGGAGTATGAGTACAATTACCGGCAGTCTGAAATGGAATGATCACTGCTTCCTAAATGTCTTATGCCTAGACATTTCGGAAGCAGTTCAAAAATGTGAACTTCATACACTGGATTGGTTTCGTCTGCATGGGTTTTCCAGGCCGTTGAAGGAACGGCGGAGTAATTTACTAAAAACCAAAGTCGTTTAGAGGTAGGAGAGGTTTTGGCGACTTCCTCGAATATGGGAAGCGGGCTTTCTAAGTCTTCCGCCAGAATTATACCATGGCTGAAGAGTCGCTCTAACCGAACATTTGTCGATCAAAAAAATTTCAGCTCAACGATTGCTTACAATCTGCGCATACTACTTAAATAACGAAATTTGAAATGATGGTTAATTATTTAGAAATTTTTCCCATATACTCTTTTGTAATATGTTTGAAAACCTGCTCTCATTGATCTCGCATTGCTCCAGAATATTCTCATGAATTTGTAAGAAGTGTTTTTTGACAACCTTGGCTAATTTTCGTTTCATATTCATCAGATTTTTCAGGATCTTCTCTCTCTTTTTTCTGAAAATAGGATGAAGTGGTCCCTAAAGTTCGATGATCACAAATCACCTAAACGCTGTTGATTTTCAACGCGTGGTTGCAAGCATCCACCAAATAAGCCCAAGTCCACTTGTGACCTCAAGACGTGCCTGTATTAGAAGTTTTAGTAATTTCTCGGAAACTGGTAGCTACGTGATAATAATCGATATATTTTGATAGACATGACGAGCGTTGTGAATTATTTATAGGACAACTGTAACGCTTTGACATAATTTTATTAGAAAACATTAATCCCATGAGCACAGAATATCGGTATTTATGAGATGCTAATTGCGATTGATAAGATGTACAGTAGAAATATTTATATCCGCATTCAAGTCTCGTGCTACACAGATTGCTTTTTTTGCAAAATTCACTTCCTCATCATGGATGGATGATAGCTTACAGCTGAAGCCTCCCATCCAGAAATTTCCACCGGACTTCGACATAAGCAATCGAAAACTCGTATAAAAACAAACCCATGTTATAAAAAGCTCAGTATGGCTAAGATTCTGTCGAAAGGAGTAGGAAAATGAGGGCCATCATACCAAACTGATTTTGATGTTTACCCAACAATCTTAGGAAGCATTTTCGGTGTACGATAAAGCCAATTAAAGAATTTATTGGTGCGCGTTCAGATGCAGAGTCGAAAATCGCCTAACTACTATTTTTATGCAAAGTAGACCCATAATTAATGTTAAGGAGGGCCGTGGCCGAGTGGTTGTGACGCTCATGGTGGTGCACGTAACCGAACTCCACCTCTCAACACTCTTCGGCAGTCAACAGCAAACACCCTATGGAACGCCTCAGCTTGGCTGTCCTTGAGATTGCAAAGAGATGCGTTCATCCAGTATCTACGACGATGAAAAAGACGAAAAAACAACTGAATTTAGAAGCAGAGGGATCCCCACTGCGAGAAAAAAATTGTGAAGGCGGATAATGAAGTAAAGCAAAACTGAATATTCATATTATCTTCATGTATATAATTGCTGAAAACTTGATTCTATTTTAGTGAAAGCACTTATGAGAGTGACACAAATTCTGGTCTAGACTTGTTGAGTTAAGCGGTCATATGTTTCCTAACTGTTTCTCTTTTCAGCACCAAATTCACATTCTATGGTTCCGGCGACCAGTGCCAATTCACAAAAGTTATCGACTATCGTTATCTCGTCTACGTGATTTTTATGTGTACAATACTAGCGCCAACTTTTCTTATTATTTACCTTTATATGAGCATTTACAGTCGAATAAGAAAGGAAGAAAGTCAGGTAAATGACTTGAGCAACTTCGAAACGATAATTTATTTTGAAAAACCACTAGTGTTACATTAGAAATGTTAGAATCATAACCCCGACCACAAGGACAGTGTGGTGCGCAGAGCGCGTTGCTTAGAAATGTCTTGCAGTACATAGAGGGTTTGTTGTATACACCACGCCCCAAGCAATACGAATACTCAATCTCGCTGGAGTTCGAACTGATTGCTCACGCGCATGAGAGAATAAGTGCACTGACTTGATATATCGTTAGCTCAGCGAGAATGATTACATGGGTTAAACATGCATTCCTATCACTAATACTGTGCTATGAATGAATCGAAAGAATGACGCGCTTCTTGACGATTGACGACCTCCAAAGCTTTAATTTATCGTTTTTTTTTTCCCGAAGGTATAGTAGAGTGTACCAATTGCTCAGAGCAGCACAAAATGTCGCGCTAAAATTGATTTAGGCAAGAACGTAGAGCACATAAAGCTTTCGAAAACCATGAGCAGAATTTTAGGTCAAATCTTTACTGATGAAGAGCGAACGCGATCGTAGAATACAGGGAAGACGAAGACTGATTCGTACACTACTCATACTGGTAACGTCCTACGGTATATGCTGGTGAGAATTTATTTGTTGGCCATGGTAGAAACGAACACTAAGGTCTTTTTTTCTCATTTACACTCGTATCATGACTGAGTGAGCAGCAGTTAGACCCAATCTTCTAGAGCGTCAGCAGGAACTGGATCAATTGCTCACGCCTGTTCCGAATAATCCCTGTTATGACAGGGAACCTCTAGAAAACGTTTATATGAAAGGACACTAGGAATAAAAAGATTGAGATACATGCGACGAAACAGTTTCTATACTAGTAATAGTAAAAGCTTAAGAAATTTTGAGTTTATATGAGTACAATGGATTCTTTCTGATAAGGAGGGAACGAATGAAATATCAATCTCATTCGCTGGAGTGAAAATTTTCATAGGAGTGCTAGTAACCTTTCAAAAGCTGACAACCGATATCAACGCCCCACGCCGCCGGTTTTTCAGAACACCCTTTCATAGCGTTGTAGCATCCACATCAAAAATTATGTTTCACACTCGTCTTTTGCCTTCATTTTTGAAGCGCCTATAATTTGCTGGAAGCCGAAAAGCATATCAATGTGTAGAGAAATTTTTCTAGTATCTTAGTCAGTCGTTTTATCTGGAGTTTCTTTCGAAGCGGAGGATAAATTCCCAATTGAACAACAAAATATCGAGTGTCCCGCCTTGCCGCGCCCCTGCCACGCTCCCTTTCACGGCTTTCGCCTTGTCGAATATCCTGAAAAAAGAAGGTTACCAAGAATGAAAAACTCGATCTTATTGCCTCTGCTGAGCCGTATTTCCAGAAAATGAGCGCATCAACAGAATTAAAATACATTACGCTATCAGATGATTACTAATAGTTTGAAGAAAGAGCTCTGCCCAGCAAGGTTAAAAACACATATGAAAGACCATGGGAGATCAAAAGGATCAGAAGAGCTTTTTATGAAGCAAACAGATCTTTGTGTTCTTCAAAGCTTGTGCTATAGTTTGAGTACTAGCACTCTGCGATAGGAGTTCTGTTCAGCGAAATAAATCGGGATCAGAAAAAACACATGGTTTTATGAAACATGATCTTATTTCGAATGTTACACTTTTAAAAAGAGGTGCTTTGGAAAACCGGCAACGTGGGGCTGTAGCCACAAGTCTCAGCTTTTGAATGATTACTAGCATTTCTATGAAAAGTTCTTCTCCATCGAATGAGGTTGTTTTTCTTTTGATCCCTCCTTACTAATCAGAAAGAACTGTACAATCATTATCAGCTTAACTGCGCTCATAGAGAATATTGCTTACCCGACCAAGCCAGTTAAAGAGGGTTGGTGGCTGATAGCTATGATAGGGAGACAAGAAGAATAAATAGTGAGAAAGCAGTGGCCATGATGGTGTGGTGGTCGCACGTGTCCCTGGTATGGGTGAAATACGGGTTTACTCTCTCTTGCGCTCAGATTTTTGCTTATCCAATTTTTCAAGTATATGCTAATTGCATTTTTTGAATGTAACTACATTGAACGTAGAACAGAGTGAGCCCTGTATCAAAGCTCTCATTTTCCTTCGACGTTATATATATATATATATATATATATATATATATGTATATTTATTTATAGGGAGAGAAAGAAACAGGAAGTCTGCAAAAAAATGTGAAAATTTTTTCAGACGTCTCAGCAGCAAAAAATGCGGCTTAAACATATGAAATCATTCAGTTGAAAGAATAACTACGTTTATTAGGTCAGCTATAATATTAGTAAATAAAAAATTTATAATAAACTCTCAAAATCGTCTTCTTTGTCATCTATGCATTTATGAAGTCGCTTGGATATTTTCAACTATGCCTCCCTTCACCACCATCCTTTTTTTTCACCATAATTTCCTCCCAAGCGGGTGTCGAAGCCGTTCTCAGCGCATCTACGCTAGTGCAGTGAGTAGCCGAGACTTTTTCAACCAGTATGGACCACACGGAGTAATCTATTGGGTTGAGATCCGGCGAGTTTGACGACCAAACTTCCTTGCGCTAAAAGCGTAGCCTAGAAACGCCTCTTGACGGATGCAATCGTTGAGCGGGTCGAATGCACAGGAGTTCAGCATTATTGAAGCGTAAATCCGTCGTTACCAAAGTCTTGAGTAGTCCAAGGCTCCAGTACGCCCCGTAAAAATTGCTGCTGATAGCTGCCAGCGTTAATTGTGACGTTTCTGTTGATGAAAATCAATGGCGTTTTCCGGTGGCGCATGCCGGCCCTGATCATCACGAGGCCGGAATATGACTATGGCCCGCGGCTTGATGCTAGTGCACATTTCTGCTGACCGTTCTTGAGAAGTTGACATATATTCTGGCGACTGTAGAGTGGTTCTTTCATGAATATTCCCTCATCCGTAAGAGCTTCTTCGACAAGCGAGGAGTAGCTGTAAAACGAACCGTTCGGCGAACCTTTGAAAGCTGTTTTACTTTAATCTTCTCTCCAGGAACTGATGATGAGAGAAATTTTATAACTGCGCAGTCTCAGCTTATTCTTGACAATGTTTCGGACGCTCCCTGATACTGAGCTTTCCGAGCCATTTTGCGCATCATACGCTTCACATTTCCTTGAACTTAGCAACGGATGCTCTTAATGTTTTCGAGAGTAGACGAAGTGTTTAGACGACCTTTTCAAGGGCAATCCTCAGCTCATCCAGCTGTTTGAAACGCTACGCGGTTTTTGAGTATTTTCTGGTTTGAAACCAATCGATTTTGACAATGTCAGCCGTTTAAATTCCCATCTTGTCAACTCAGCTGTTGCGATACGCTCATTTTCATCTAGCACATTTGAAAATAATCAAGTAAATAAAGCAGACTTTAGACGAAAAATGAACAAAGAGTTCAATGGAGTTATCAGTATTAATAAGAAATATTATAACAATGCTAAACTCAACATGATACAAAATTAGCAGAACTTTTTGAAATACCCAGTATATATATATATATATATATATATATATATATAAATATATATATACACGTATGTATAAATGAATAAATGTATATATGTATAGCTAAATAAGTAAATAAATAAACAAATGAATGAATAGATAGGTATATATATACGTGTATAGCACGAACTTCACAAGAAGGAAAAGGACCAGAATTTTCTTCACAGGAAACTGTTTTCGTGTCAGAATCAGTACACTTTAGCACTTTATCTGATCCGTTTCACAGTGTTTCTTTACTCTTCTGATGTGGATCCCAGTAATTCTAGCATTCAACTCGTTTTTCTTCTTCTTCTTGAACGTCATAGAATGCTGGCTGAGCACGTCTCCTTGCAATCTCGAAAATAGCTTGACTGTGGCGTTTTATACAGCGTACGTTGTCGACTTCCGGGGAGACCTGGTGGTTGAGAATCAGCCCCGCGCCTCGACGATAATCACAACCACTCGGCCACGACCTCGAGAATCAATGCATGCTCATCAATTCCGAATTTTTAAATTCGAATCACAACATGCCGACGCGAATGTGGCAGATATTTTGGACAGCAACAAGGTGTGCATGCCACGATAAGTTCATGGGACTGTGATGGGATTCATTCAACGCGATGTTCAACTCTCCTGCTTCTCTTTTGACTATATCAATCTGCATGTTTGGGAGACACTAAATATTTAGCTTGCAAATGCATATTAGTAGAAAACTAAACTTGAAGTGTAAGAAGTTCTGAAATCTGGACAGTAGACGTGATGAGAGATTGTGTGAAAAAATTTACTACATGACTCGACTTTATATGTATCAGACTATGTTTGTATCAGTACTTCCTGCTTGAGTTCTTTCCTTGCTTCCACCATCCAAGAAGGTCTTCAAACTTTGTGTGCGGCTTTGTAACTGTTTGAGGACCTTACACCCTCTTCGCAAATGTCGTTGACTGCTGGCCGAATCGAAACCTTGATTGTGAGATAGCCATGCTATGGCGTTCTCACGTGGATCAAAGAGAATGTTCTTGTTCTAAAATGGGGAGCTTGCCCTAACAGCTGCCACCATTTTTCCCAAATTTGAAGAGTTCATAGGATTGGTAGGCTCGATGCGGGTCGAGCCAGGGCCTGGATAGGTTAGGCAGTTCGCTCAGTGGACGAAATCACTATAATTGCGTTATCCGCTCTTTTATTACCAGGTTGAGCAAAAAGTTCTAAGAAAATTTTGAGAGTTCAATTTTTTGACATCTTTGTGTCGCTTCTTATTGATAGTTTTGTATATATATATTTATATATATATATGTATATATATACATATAGTTCATTTCAACTGCAGAATGTCTATTGAACAGCATGATTTACGTGTGTTGATCCACCATTATTGAAGAAAAGGTTTAGCGATTTTCAAAGCCGTTGATGAGATTAATGAAAGCTAAGGTACTGGTACGGCGACAAAATCGACTGCGGCTAGATGGCTCAGGCAAGCAAAATTTGACCTCGAAAACATGCCTCGCTCTGGCCGGCCATCTGATCTGGATGAAAGTGACTTGCAAACCGCTTTGGAAGATGAGCCTTAATCGAGCAGTCGTGACTGGTGTTCGCGGCGGACCGTTGTCAGCGTGTTGCATCAATTTGACTTTTACCACGCTTTTTGAATGCCGGCGAGCTGAATCATTTGATAAAGTTCAAGAGGCATGACAGTTTTTCGATTCAAAACAGCCGAAGTGATACCTCGAGCAGATCCAGTTATTTCTGTTTTTGTTGTGGATTTGTGCATAAAGACAAAACTTGTAACCAAAAACGAGACGTCTATACTAGATAATATTTACTGCTGTTTATGTTTCGTCGTTCATTCTAGGTATCCGCTGTATCTTATAAACTGTATTGATTATTTCTGGCCGGATTTTTCGATAGCAGATGCGACCTTGTGGGCCGTGGTACTGTCGCATTTCAATTGCGCATTAAATCCAATGATTTATGCGTACGGTATGGCCTAATTTCAGAAGGGTAAGTTAGCTTTTCAAATGTGATTAAAATAATCTTCAGACTTTTTTTTAGGCTTTCCGCGAATTTTTCAACTTCAATATGGAACAAAACACTGGTGGCACCACTTCACCATGTTGTGTGAGATCTTCAGTGCCACTGAATGCTTACGGTAGTACAAAAGATTGGATATAAAGGTATGTGTCAAGTCGGAAGAAATTAAGCGAAGAAATAGGCCAATTATTGAATACTTCATCTAAAAAACAGTATCTAAAACACATATGCACCAGGAAAAATCTACACATCGCTCGAAAATGAAGTCTTTTTCATGTTCATGAGATATACTGGGATACGAATACAAGAAATGGACCTTATATGGTCTAAATCTAAAAAAAAAGCTTATAAATCTTACCCGGATGGATTGCTCGTTTATGTGCACAAAATGTCTACAAAAAAAAAAACATTTTCACAAAGAAAAAGTACAGAAACGCTCCAGTTTAGCCGCTCTTCTCATCTTTTCGATAGGTACTAATATTCTCCCAAGTCCCTTATCGCTTTAAACTGCCAATTTTACCTTTGCCTTGCACCTTCGTCAGTTGCACGGTGCCTTCTGTATGAGCCAATTTCGATCGGGGGAGAAAACTCTCTCCCCCACCTTTACGTAAAGAACTCGTTGACGAACGTTTTACAAGCGCCGATTTGTGATAAAATCACTGAACGGGAACTGTTGTATACTCGATTACTCTTGGCTGGTATCGTGAAATATATATATTATATATGTATAATATATATAATATATATAATACTTATAATATATATCATATATTATATATAATATATATATAATATATCATACTTTTTGTTTCGAGTGTTTCTTCAGTCGTCGACGAACTTTTTACACGCGTCGATATAAGGATATAATCACCGACGATTCCTTTATGTAAGAGAGGTTCTCCTCTAAGAGGATTGGCTCATGCAAAAGGTAGCGTACAACTGACAAGGCTGCAAGGGCGAAACCCGTGTTAATGCACATTATAAATGCTCATAAAGACCACAAAGGGTTCAAAAATGACTACTTGGCGTATTGAAATTTGAGCGTGATCTGAAGAAACGAAACGAAAGGTGAGATATATCCCCTGTAGTTGTAAAATCTTTAGTTGTTCCCTCATAGACATTTATTGGTATCCTTGTAGGTATCCGAATTTCTTCGAAGGATCTCAGCTCCGGCGTCAGTCATGACAAGCAACTTGATTAGTCGTCCAGTTCGTCATCAAACTATCGACATTACCTCTTGAAATTCGAGAGGCAGGCACATTCTACTGAAATTGCTTTGTCGCATCGGACCACACGACCTTTACGGAACTCAGTTTGAACGCCTTGATCCTTTTCTAGAACTGACCATTAGCAACTACTTCATAAAGAAAGGGTTTTGTGATAAACATATCATGTAGGAATATTCCGTCATCTCACGAGATTCTTTGTGCATACGTTAAGTTGCTCTAGTAATCATCATAAGTCTCAGAATTCGTACCATTCATCTAATGTCCAGTGAAATGTGTAATAAATGAAAGTGCATAGTTTTGTGGATTCAAGAGTCTGAAATTTCCAGATCCTACCGGTAATACAAAATTATGTACGAATTGCCACTCCATTATCTCCATCAAACAGAAAAAAACTTCTTAGGAGGTGCTCTATGCACTTTGATGTATTTAAATCGTCAGTTGTGGATCAGAAAAGAAGATTATGCAGCACTGTAAGCGAGTTGCTAAAGGTTTCAATAGCATACACCGTCTTTATCGCTTTAATCTCATTAAGGATGAAGAACTGTTCTCGGGTAAGAGTGCGAAATACGGTAGTGGGTATATCTTCCCAGCAGAGCATCCCAAGCAGAGAATTATTTCAACATATCTATCTGTTAGCTCAGTTTGAATTAAATGAATACTAGGATTTGCCGCTATCCTGGTATCAAATTCGTCGTGAAGTGGTAAATCTGCCTCTGATTATAAGAGACGGATTTTGCGAAGTGGCAAGTCACACGAAACTATAGTTAGGGTGACCTCAATTATCAGGTAATCGTTCAACCGAACTGAATACACTTAGTACCTCGCACATTGTGCTCTCTCTCTCTCTTTCTCTCCTATGACGCCGAATGATGAAACTGCCGTTGGAAGGCGATCAAATATCAGTTTATACGGGTCGTCATAAGGATCGGGCCCTACGAATACGCTAGAAAAATTTGAGTAAAAGATCAAAATGCGGATGGAGATCCTCTTGTGAGCTCCTGTCTCTTCCATGGGTGTTCGAATTCACAAAAAGGAACAATATTCTCGTTAGAAACAGGAGTATGTCAACGGCACAAACATGGAAAGATCACCCAGAATCTCATAAGAAGGTGTCTTTTCGATACCTTACCTCCGTGGTTATTATTACCGCTGTTACACTCTGCTCAAATAATCTTATACACGAACTCATTGCTCCACAGTATTGTCTATTTGGTCCTCTTCTGCATTCCAGTTTTTCAGTGGCGCACCTCTGAAGCCACCTCGGCATTTTTCAGGAAATCAACTTCGTTTCCGTTGAGCAAACACGTGGTCTTTATCCAACTTTTAATTCACATTAGCGAGCATGTTGGTAGTCTCTTCTACTTCTATTTGGCCTCTTTACAAATTTGTTCACATATTAATTATGAATTTCAGTCACTAAGACGCGGAATAGAATTATTAGAGGGATGTATAGACGGAGAGGTGGAGGGGGAAGGGGAAGTGTGGCAAGAGTACATTCATCGCTCCTTTTTCAATCTCGCAATGGAGTCCACAAGCCACTCATAATCCCTATGTCAACAATTACGTACCGCAATTATGAGAAGAACTCTGTCTGTCAGTCTTCTAAAGAAAATTGACTCGAACACATTCATTTATGAAGAAGGAAACGCCTTCAAGTAGCGGGCAAGCCCCCGCGCTACTCTGAATACTTTCATGGAAGATGGACGCAAGACAACAAATTGGATTAAATAAGTGCTGTGATCAACGAAACGTGAAAATTGGATCATATAGGTAAATATTCAAAATCTAATGTTGCTTAGCAATGACAGTTTCATACACGTGATATCATTCTAAGCACTGGAAACGATCTGGGTTCTTCGTCCTGCCTAGCAAAATAATCTCCAAACTTGTATCTGAACAGAAAAAGGTGCAGGACAAAATTTTCATGAATCATTTCAAAAGTCGTAGGTTTTTTGTTCAGCAAACATGAAGTTGTTAACAGACGACTTATTCAATACTATACAGACAGTAGAATATAGACAGCGCTTCAGCGGTTTTGCCTTCTTAGAGCTTGAATGAGTTAAACTGATTTGAAATCTACTCACCCGAGCACTTTCTTAGCTGAAGTAGATGAAACAGTACGTGTACGTTGAATCGCACAATCATCAATTCCTATCACTTACCGTTTTGCTGTTTTTTGGTCCTCTATTTAAGCGGTAGGGACGGGTGTACCTGTGCTGCTACATAATCCTTTAAAAGCCTTTCTCAGTGGCCGAAATTTTTTGAAAGTTTGTAGTAATATTCGAAAGCTCAAATCTCGGCGATTTCAACAATGTGCTGAGTTTTCGGAGCCCTCTTATTGTGCTGCAGCTACAGAAATAAAATCAGCTCTCACACTTGGTTCGCTTTGTTTGTTCGTTTAGGGTCTGTGAAGGACTTTTCGCTTGGACTCCTGGCAGTCAATCGATAGCTTAGATCTCGAAGGTTTGAAGCTGAAAGTGGTTCTTGTGTTATTCGCTCTTCGCTCGAATTCGCATAGAGATTATTGGTATATCGAAGTAAATTAGGTGTTGGAGGCACTTTATCGCTACAAAAGATAGAAAGTCACTAAGGAAACTCGCATAAAAGTGAAAATTAGAAAATCTTTTCATAAAACATGCTCTGCAATAAATAAAGACGTGTCAAAAAACTCGATATCTTTTCATGGACACACATATCCTTGCAAAGATTTTATTTATTATTGAACATTTTTTCAAAGAATTTATCTGCATTTTTGCAGTTATTTAATAGCTTTAAAAATGCTGATTTGAATGCAAAGCTTGTTTTATGGAAAGACTTTCTAATTTTCTTCTTCGAGCCAAACACGAGGTGTTATATAAACTCTTATTCAACGACTGCCGAAACGTCAGCTGTTGAATGAAAAAGTCATGTATTACTAATTTTCTTCTTTAAGCCAAACACGAGGTGTTATATAAACTCTTCATTCAACAACTGCCGAAACGTCAGCTGTTGAATGAAAAAGTCGTGTAATACCTCGTGCTCGGCTCAAAGAAGTTAATTAGGAATTATTGAAGCATGGGAGGTAAATAATAGTCGGTCTTGGAAAAAGACTTTCATAGGATGTTCCACCAATAGAAAGAAAATAACGTTTTGCTTTTGGTGTAATTAGCTCATTGTTTGGAGTCGACAGAGAGCTTTGCTGGAAGTCAAAAAATTGATCGAATCTAACACGACTTATTGGTACCAAAAGGTGGATTAATATTGATGCAACTTCTATAAGCGTATTTCTTGTGAGGAGAGCGCCCAGCTACTATAAGAATTCCTTTTTTTTTTATTGTGGAAGCTACATCGCTGGGATAACAACGCATTTCCAAGTCTTTTCAAGGATTTCTCTTGGCGATATTATAATAGTTCAAAAATTTATTTTCTATTATGAATGACTTATAAAAGGAAGTTATACGAAGAATTCTTTAGTATCTTGCCGAAGTAAGCCTTGATAGAAATCGCACTCATTATTTTATGGAGTACTTTTTCGTACTGAGTGCATCTTCTTCTCGCAAATTTCGAAACTGTTTACTAATATTGTAGATTTCCTGCTCTTTAAAATACGCCTGGTTTCAGGGCTAGTTAGCTTAATGTTTGAACTTCAGAACGGGTATTGTTAGTAATAATTTAGTAATACTGAGATGATGGAAGTACGTTGTCACGGAAAAGTAGCGTACTGCGGAGGAGATTTCTACAGATATTCCCAATAAGAAAGAAGCCCGTGCGTCATCATGAGCCGTATTTTTTCAGCAGTAAAACGCACTCTGTGATAATGAAGAAATTTTTAAACCGTCTAGAGATATATTGAAATTAGCGCGTAGTCTTTAGAAAACAATCAAAACAAACGGTATAAATCTCCATCTCTTTTTGTACATTTTTGCCGCCTATCTTGTGAAATTGAGACCGTAGCTCCCTACCGATGGTCATAAAGTGTCTGCTCAATAATCGAATTCCGAATATCGCGCATGTACGGTTCGTAAGTCGATTGGTTTCTTGCACCTGAGCCTTACTTTTCCTTAACACCTCCTATCGTCATCGGATAGTACGAAAATCAGGGCAACGATGCCTTCTTTGGCCACTCACCGATTAGTTTTTCATTAGCGTCTTCTCGACAGGACTAGGTGTTATTACACTACAATATTGGTTATTTTCGAAGGGTGTATCCTAACAAAACGTAGGAAACGGCGTCCTTCGACTTAATTCTCAGTACACTAACGTGTCGAACGACTGCATTACAACCTATCTGCGAGCTCCTTATATATTAACAAGGAGCAATAAACATGTACGGTCGTAATTCTAGCAGCTTATAGCTTTCATATTAGTGCGTCAACTGCTCTGCTCAGTCTTTAGGTGGTCCGAATTTATTTCCCACAAAAGAGAGAATTGGCACTTGGCCAGCGACTGGTACCAGTTTTTGATATTGCCTCCAAGTTTAAAGTGGAAGCCCCAGTATTAATCTTCTGCCATTACCCTGCTGTAGGGCATAGAGATTTGTTATTTGTTCCGCACAAGAAGAGATGGACAGATGTTTTGAGCTGTTGAACGAACACTCAGTGTACATAGATTTCACCTGCTAGATACCGAAAGAATTTGACTTTCATTTCTTAGTGACAAAACAAACCTTTGCAAAACGGTTACATCATTAAGTGGGGCTATCGAAATCAAATGACAAAAATATGCCGGTTCAACACTTCTGCTTCCACTCCTCACGGATAAGAAAGGCGCTTATGAAAACATGTTCCGAACTGCCAATAGTGAGTGTATTGGAAAAGAACAGAAGGTATAATTCCGAAAATTTGCTCAACAATTTTCATTTTCGCCACGAAGATGTAGCTTCTCGATTCAAGTTTAGAAGAGTCACGGGCTCCAAACAATAATTCTAACGAATATAATGTCCTTTTTATGCCACCGTTCTCTTCAAAGAAATGAGTATAGCTATAAGACGTTGTTCAAGAAGGCAGGCTTGGATTGATTGGTAACAATGATCAAAATACTACCCAATAATCTCAGACGCCGGCTAGTCCACAATCGCTTGTATGATCGTCCATGTAACAATTTGTTGAAAAATGTCTGTCTTATCTTCAAAATGCATAGAAAAATCATTTTGTGTATTAATCAAGCTCAAACAAGGATCAAATTTCCTTTGTCAACTTGTGGGGGCTCTTATTTATCGAAGGATGAAATTATAAGAATTGCTTGACAAATTGTTGTCTTCCTTACGAATGACGTCAAACACAATTCAACTGATTCTCTATCGAATAATAGAGTAAGTGCTAGCACGTTCTCAGATTCTCATGGCAATTCTGCCCTTGTAGATTGGAGGAATCAGACAATTCTAGAGGAAAACGGAGTTATTTAATTTCAAACGAAGACTCGGTGAGTTCTAGACAGGGCAAAACCAGCACCTAGATAGTACCCAAGAGGTAACTGCCAGTGCGCTACTCATCCTCTATGGAATACGGGACGATGAAGAAACTCTATATGTTTCTTATAGTATTCAATGTTTGATATTATACTACCATGAAAATTGTTTGATACAAAGATAATTCCCGTGGTTGACTAAACTCTGTTGAACACGCCATATACTCGACTTCATAAAGTTTCGAGAGAGATAAATAAAAGCATAGTTGATTTATGCAGTGATTTGAAATGACGAAGCAATGTATCACGTAAGCGAATTTATCCAGCTAGAAAAGTCTGGTATCAATTTGCCGGCGTCGCGATGGAAGACTTGGTGAACATGGAGTGCGGTGTTGAACCACCAATATAAATATCAGGGCACCTCCAATCACTGCAATACATGCATGGCAGAAACATTAACTGTGTAGCGGTAGAGCACGCGTTCCCGGATAGGTTGGGACGCAGGTTCGATTCCCGCCTGAGACCGAGTTCTTGCTCACCTTTCAATTCTCCTAGTTATATATCTGTGTAGCTTCAATCCTTCTTTTGAACTGCTTTGAAGCAATGCTAAAAGTTATAAATGTACATTTGAGAGTATTGAGTGATATGAATGAAACATTTGTGACAGCATAAGAACTCCTTGTTCAAAAAGGGAGACCTTCACGACATAGGCAATTATCGTCCAATCTGTTTGCTGTCCGTTGTCTATTAACTCTTTACTCGAGTCATCCTAAACAGGATCGACAAAACACTGGACGAAGGACAGCCATGCGAACAAGCAGGGTTCCGAGAAGGATTTCGTACCATAGACCACATCCACACGATCACAAGACTCATTGAAGTTTCGCGAGAGTACAAACAACCACTCTGTCTCACTTTTATCGATCTGAAGAAAGCCTTTGATTCAGTGGAAACAGAAGGGGTTATAAGAGGCTTTGGATAGCCAGGGCGTCCCTACTCGGTACATAATGATCCTTCGTGAGCTTTACAAAGATTTTACGACCAAAATATCCCCATTCTACAACAATATCACCATTGACGTAAGAAGAGGGGCTTGACAAGGCGATACAGTTTCGCCAAACTGCTCACTGCCACCCTACAAAACGTCATGCGAACATTAGAATGGGACAATGAGGGAGGGAATCTGACGGTCGACAATCAAACCACCTTGGCTTTGCTGACGATTTCGTTCTCATAACACCAAACATCAGCCAAGCGGAACGAATGTTGACTGATTTCGATAACGCCTGTGGAAAGATTGGTCTTCAACCGAATCTAACGAAAACAATGTTCATGAGGAACGGATGAGTTTCCAATGCCCCCATTCACGCTCAACGGAACGACATTTACGAATGCTCCAGTTACGTCTATCTAGGTCGTGAAATCAACATGATGAACGACCTAGCCCCAGAGTTGAGCAGGAGGAAACGAGCGGCAGCGGCTTGGGGAACGTTTAAGAGCATCGAAGATGTAGTGAAGAGGACAAAGAACATCCGACTCCGTGCCCACCTTTCCGACTCGACAATTATCCCTGCCCTAACGTATGCAGCAGAAACCTGGTCGTTACGTAAGCAGGATGAAAGATCACTTGGAGTTATCGAACGCGTAGTCGAAAGGTCGATGCTAGGAGTATCCCGTATTTCGCAAATGAGAGAAAGGATCCGAAGTTCTGACCTACGTCAACGATCGAAAATCAGAGACGCCGTTCTACACGCCAGGATATCGAAAATAAGGTGGGCCGGACACGTGATGCGCTTCAACGACAACCGATGGACGAGAGCCGTTACCGACTGGATTCCTCGGGACGTCAAGCGCTCTAAAGGAAGACCACTGACCCGTTGGTCCGATTTCTTCACGAAAGCGATAGAAGAAAGATATGATGCTCAGCGAATCCTTAGAGCGAGAAGGACCCACTGGGCTACTCTTGCACGCGACAGGGAAAAATGGAAGAGTTGCTGGTACCCGCTCGAGTCACTCGACGATCAACGGGACGACAGGTGATACAGGTGAAGAACGCCTCAGAGCAGTAAAAATAAAAAATTTGAGTTACATGGCTAGTGCTTCTGGAATGCATGTATCGCATTGGTGTTAAAGATGTCCTGCAATGTATATCATCTGTGGTTCAGTGCCGAAGTCCACGTTCATCAACTCTTCCATTCTTTTGATGCCAGCCAATTGATGACAGGTTTGTCTAAAAGACTAACATCACCTGACTTGATAAATGATTAGTTATTTCAAAACACTGCATATACCAGGTAAGGGTTTGCTTACCTCTAACGGAGCTTCATGAAATCGCATACATGGCGTGTCTGACTCAGCTGGTAAACCGCGGGGATTATCTTTTTCTCAAATTTCTCGCATACCATTATATCTCATAAAGGATAGGTGGGCATTAGCAGAGCAAGATGTTGGCTTAAGCTCGTCCGGAACTCACCAAGTCTTGCTTTCAAAGTTGAATAATTCACATCGACTTTTCTAGAATCGACTAACTTTTCTAGTGCATAAAAGATGGAACCAACTCGCTGTGAAAATCTGTAAACGTTCTAGCGCATGGACCCTGTTCAACTCGGCAGCTGGTTCATTCATTATACTGACTCTCCGACTAGATCTATTTATCCACTTCAGCATGAATGGGGCATTCAAAACTAATCCGCTCCCAAAGAACGCAGTTTTCCTCGGATTTAGACGGTACCAATCACCACAAGGGCTGTCGAGCATTCAGCTTTCATTCAGTCTTATTGATGCTTAGTGTTACAAGAGCGATGACACCAGAGAAGTGAAGACGGTGTAACTATCGAGCATCGATTTCCACTCTCTATTTCTCGATTATAGTATTCGTATGACGTTTTGAAGAGTGGCGGCGAAAAACTTCAACGATATTAGCGCCTTGTCCAATCTATTTTCTTACGTTGAATAACATCGTTGTAGAATGATGATAAATGATAACTTGGTTGCAAAATTTTTATACAGTTCGTGAAGAAGGCTATGTACTGACTAGGAACGGCCTGAATGACCTGAGTTTCCGCAACTGGCTCTGATTCAACCGTAACAAAGGCCTTTCTCAAATGGATGAAAGTGAGACAGAGCGGTCTCATGTACTCGTATAAAACTGCAATGTTTCTTGTTATTGCTGAGAATATGATCTCTTCTGCCAATCCTTTTGAAAACTCTTCTTGTTTGTATGGCAGTCTTTGCCCTGTGCTCTGTCAATCCTGCTCAGATAACGCAAGTAAAGAGTTTGTAGAGGGCGATCAGCAAGCAGAGTAAGCGACAATTGCCAGTGTCGTGAACGTATCCCTTCTAACAACAGCACAGCATTGTTGATTTCCAGTTGACTGAGAGCAATGCAGTCTGATAGGTAACGAGTGAGTAGCTGAGCCATGTGCTGGTAATAACTGAGGAAAAGATCTCCAGTGTTTTAGTCTTATTTTATCTAGACAAGGTGTTCTTTTTTCGCAGGTGAAATAGATAGCATGTCGGATTTGAAAAGAAGAAGAACCATTTGAACGACGAATTTATCTCTTTTATTCCCTATGAGAGTAATAAGAGGCGGTTATTGAAGAGATCTGAGTAGTAATTGTCATTGATCTTTTTCATTGCCTTTCTGAGAGCTGTAACTGTTCCATCGAAGCGGTGAGCGAAATCATCTTGGTCTTGTAATTTTCGAAGTTTCAGTGGGCTTTGTGAAACCTTTTCTCAGCTTGTGCAACTTCTTCCATAACTGCCACTCATCTCTCTTTGAGATCTTGTTTTATCGCCTCCTGCAGCGTTTCGCAAGTTCGGACGTGAGTTGTCGCTTGCCTGCGACACGTGCAATTCTACGTTGGCGCATCAGCTAAGGTTCTGAAAATAGACGTTTCTTGGTGACTTTAAATTACTGAGCTCTCATAGCGCTAACGTTGAAATGTTGGAGGAGCCGGCCGTACGCTTTGTCGACATAGTTGACAGCGTTATCTGATCAGGAGCCACCGATGATTTGAATAGGTCCCATTTTATGGCAATCCTAGAATTTCATTGCTTGAATGTAACAGCTCTCGCTCCTATTCTCGAACAGTGAAATATGGTCTGATCCAATTTGGCAATTATAACGGCGAAATCGGTTAGGCAGATCCTTCGATTTACTAAGATATTGTCTGTTTCGTCATGTCTTTCTCCATTGGGAAACTCCGTGACGACCGCTGGAGTGGGCTTTTAGAATTGTGAGCTACCATGTATGGTTTTGGTCGTTGTGATAAATTCGGATAGCCTCTCACGCTTTTCACTAGTCTGTAAGGACCATTGTGACATCCTTCAGGTATTCTCGTGGGTCTATTCGCGTTAAAATCTCCAATGATGACCTTGAAAGATGTATTCTACCCTCTGAAGAACATCAGGTCCATAAGGAACGCTTTAACTTCGTCTTCGCCGTCGTAAGCGACGAAGGTGGTCGACGCAGGCATCGATCCATGTCGTTTCAAGCGCATGTGTCCGATGCGGGTTGTCGGTTGGTTAAGCCAATCCATGTTCGTGGTAAAAATCATTTTCACGGAAACGCCAACGCAGCGACACTTCTGACATCGCAAGTTCAAAAGACAGTTCTTCTCCGGCATCAGACAGCGTGAAATGGGTGCGTTCTTCTCGTCTCATACAGGACGATTACACCATACCTAATCGTTCTTGCTCACAATAATAGAGGCTCTACCAAATATTGTGTGGAAGTGTACGTGCGTTGTAGGTAGAGTTGGAGATCTGAAAAAATGTTAAGTGAGCAACTGAACTTGGTATAGTATGTCTAAATTTGATTAAAGCTAGATCGCCGAGACGTCATTCTTCTTTTTAGAGAAGATATGCTCACCTTAAGTATGCTTCAAAAGTATAATTTGTACATTAGTTTTGGTTTTTAAGGCGAGGTCTGATGAAAGTCGGTTTTTCTTTTAGCTTTACATAAATTCAGAGCTTGTGTAGCAGAGTGATTAGAGGAGCTCTACAACGCACACGTGGTAGGTCGCTGGTTCGAGCATGCCTACCGAGCAAACTTACCAAGCTCTTGATGCCTCCGGAATCGACAAGCTGCCAGAAAACTTGGGTGAAAGGATAGCAAACCATGATTTAGTATGTCTGTGTTTCACTATAGGTCTCGATATAGTCCATATTCGTATTCAATCACTTCTACGATATCTGATAAAGTCGAGTGTATGACAGTCCCTCGAAACTGATCAACGTCGAAAGTTTTGTCCTTTCTTCCTCCAAGCTTGCCCTACTTTTTCTATCTACTTGAATCCTTTTACAATACGACTAACAAATTTCATTTGCAGACGATTTTGTTCCATAATATCAAACAAGGGTTACAACACCAGAAACAGCTGTAAAATTTAAACATAACACGACGATACCGTAAGACTACTTAAAACAATTGAGATCTGCTGCGTATTCTTTCAGACTCAAATAGGACAACTTGTAAACAATATGAATGGAAACCAGTAAACAAGCAACTTTTATGAAGATTGCTCAAATTCAGCGGTTTCCATACACCGGCCTGCTTTTTGTACGTCGAACAAATTCTGTCATCGGCTTCAGAAGATTCTCCGGTGCTTATATACTAAAGCGAAATTTGCTTCCATTTTGAAATTCACTCATTAAAGTTCATTTTTTCCATAAAATGAAAAGGGAATTCTAGCTAACTCATCATTGAAAGTTTCGAGATCAGGAAATTACAGAACGCTTTTTTGTTGCCCATTATTTTGCATTACGAGTAATACGAACATCATCACTCGTAACATTTTCACTGCTATTGAAGAGGAGAAAATTCGATGTGATAGAGCGCAGAGTGCATGGATATAGCGTGCTAGTTCGCTGCTCCTAAGCCAACATAAACCGACCATCACCACACAACATCCGACAGGATGTCAAGAGTGGAGGGCGGTTCTGCGCGGAAGTGACGAGGTGTAAACGAACTTTTCAGTCGAATACTTCTATCACCCGAACCGCAGGCGTAGACGAGCGGTATGGCCTCCGACTACGAGAAAGATCCCGGATGGCAATATCTGAGACGAACAAGAGAGCAAATCCTCCAGGCAAGCAAGCCGCTCTTCTTCATTTGCTATCCTTTTATTCTCCTACTAAATCGCTTGAGAAGATTAACTTGTAAATTAAATGGGATTTCCAGTTTTGATAGAATTTTCACACTGGAGAAAAAACATTGAGTTCTTCGTGAAAGACAAGTTCAGGTGTTTACTTTACTTATTTCATCGTACAGGATCAGTCGTGTCCGTATGACTCGAAGAAGAACGTGTGGATCCCGGATGCCGAAGATGGCTACGTCGCCGCAGAAATCAAGTCCACTAAGGGTGACGATGTTGTCGTCAAAGTGGGAGACCAGGAAGTTAGTCATGATCAAATTGATTGAAATTGACATCAAAGATTTATTCCAATCGGATTTCTAATTTAGAAAACGCTGCGAAAGGATATCTTGCAAGAGATGAACCCGCCAAAGTTTGAAAAAACTGAAGATATGTCAAACCTTACTTTCCTCAACGATGCCTCTGTTCTACACAACCTTCGTGCTCGTTATGCTAGCATGCTCATTTACGTAAGTTACTGTGTTCTTCTTGTAAAAATTGAATAAAGTCCTATTGCTGGCAAGAACTCTCAATAAAAATGTCAGTAGTCATGCGAAATCTCAAATCTCTGGATACTGCGCTACGTTGCCCGTTCTGTAGCAGAACGAAAACATTTCTATTTCACACAGGCATATCTATCGCAGAACAGAATTTCTCTTCCAAATTATAAATAACTGTTCGATAGCGAGAGTTTAGACGAGATCAATGCTGTTATAATAATCTAGAAAGACCGTTTTACTGCAGTGTAACAGGAAAAATAAGATTGAATGTCACATAAGCGACGCATTTGAGTCTGTCGGTTGGGTGTCTGCTAGCCGTGGATACGATACGGTGTTCCGCAATCGATCGATCGATCGATCGTCCTGACGCAATTCACATATGGGATGCAAATTTGTTATATAATTTTGAATACTAATCTTCCATTAAGATTCACTCTACACGTTCATATGCTTTTTGTGATTCCAGCGAAGTAATAGTGAATGAGCACGGCCGCAGTAAAACACAACTTTATTTAGTGCTACAGGTTGATAAAAGGGTTTTTTCAAAAAGAAGAAGGTAGTGCAGTAGCCATAGACTTAAGCTTTCAAATGAATACTATCACTCTCATGAAAATTTCTTGTTCAGCGGAAGGGGTCATTTCTTCATCTCGCGCGTTTTAACGAAAAAAGTACCGTTGGACCTTCATGCGTGACATAACTCTGCTAATAGTTCGTAAATCTTCACTTCCTCAGCTTAGGAAACCATGATGACGAGATGAACTCCCTTCTGTTAATCGCCGTTTGACACCTAGATATGCCCATTTTTGTAAAATCAACAGCATAGTGAAATCAATGATTTCCTCAAAAATACGCAAGTATTATTTTATATTCATATTTTGCAGGAGTTCGTGAGAATACTCTATCATCTGTAGCAAATTATTGGCTAATTTCGCTCAAAATTCGCTACAGCTAAATCCGTGGCGTATTATTGAGCACATTTGGTCCTTCTTCTACTTTGCATTTTCGTACTGGAATCTTTGTTGGTGCTGTACCATGCTTTTACGATCTCAATTTTCTCAATCCAGTAGAAGTGTCTAGTTGGTAATTTTACTTCGCTTCATATGTAGCTTTGGGGTGCCTTCTGTTAGTGCTATGACAGCATTTCCGAAGACAAATTACTGCTGAGAGGGCAATAAACAACAGTTCGCACAGTGACATGAGGTTGCTTACGTCGATTGCCGCATTGCTAAGAGAAGAGTTTGCCGGCTGAGAGATGAGCAAATAATGTCCTCACTTTGAGTTTGCTCCCACTCACTCTATCGCCATCCACTGGTTATACGCATTGCGCGGAAAAGTCCATGCTCAAGATCAAAAAGTGCATCTATTGTGGAAAGAAGCATATGTAATAACGTAAGACGCAATCTCATTAACTGAGAAAGTATGTAAATTGAGTGTTAATTTTCTTTGATAGTGGGGATACTTAACTCTTGACTTTTGATACCGAACAAATCTTACAATCCAATAATTTTGAGTAATATACAAGACTTTGGATGTCGCACGGGATTCAAACCCGTAATTCAGGCTTTTCAAGGGCGCTTATTAACCATTGTACTACCGGCTCTGGTTCTATTATCACTCTCTCTTAGACACAGTTGTATCGATCTATTAGCAACTAAGCGTCAACGATTGGCCTGGTTGCATAGTTTGCTGGCAGATCGATACAGTTGTTGGAGAAAGACTGGTTGCAAAACAAGCGCCGGTAGTGCAATGGACAACACGCGCATTCAAAAGGGTAAAAAATGCGGGTTTGAATCCCTTCCGATATTCAAAGTTCTGCATATCACTCAACATCATTGGATATATGGTACTTTTCCGTTTGGTAGCATAGATTCAAGCCTGCTTCCTACGCTGGAAAAGAAGTTTTCATTGAAAGTGTTATTAGGTTGGAAAGAAAGTATTGACACACTCGAAAATCTGAAAATTTATGCATGATTTTCAAATAAAAGCAATGATAACTAGTCTTCAAAACAAAGGTTATCGTTTTCTACGACTTTATGTCACCGTTCCGCCAAGTTTCGGATCTGGTCGAAGTGCCATTCTTCCGAATTCGAATCAAACAGTTCTTTACATGCTTCTTCAACTCCATCGAAAAGTTTGAATCGTTGTTCAACGTTGCTGGACGCCCTGAACGGGTCTTGTCTTCAATGTCGAGATTTCCGGCACCAAAGCGTTGAAACCACCCGCCAGCAGCAGATTTGCTTGTTATGCCCTCCCCTTCAAGTACGTTGATTTCATCGCCTACAGCTCGTTGTGATAGACCCTTCCTTCAATAATGACACGATAAAACACGAACTTCGACTGTATCATTGGGCATAGCGCAGGACTGCAACAAAGTGAAATGAAGACGAATAATATCCAGTCCTTCAGTGAGGAAAATTCGACATTAGAAACTGTAATATTCCCTTGATATGCACTGGAGTATCTCATGCTTATTACAGTACTCCAGAACTTTCTTCTAACCTAGTAGTACTTGTTTGAAAGCTTAAATCTCACGCAGTAACCGTTTGTAGCTTGTTTTTTGAAAAGATTCTTTCATAAAGCTGTAAAATCCAGAATGGGGTTACGCTTCACACGCGCATATTTCTCGCCGGACAGAGCTCTTTCTTTGAACTATTAGTAATCATTCGATAGCGTAATGCTTGCTGATTCCAATGCTGCGCTTTTTTTTTGAAAGGACCGCTTCCCTGCAATACAACAGGAAAATTAAGAATGATTCACATATGCCAGCAACTGTTCTTCGGCCAATTCACCGCTGTGGGATTAGGAGCAGAGGTCGGCGTAAATATCGATCGATGGCGTCTAAGTGAAGTGTACTTGATCAAAAACTGCTCCTCCACTCTAAAAGCATATTTAGATCAAACGTCTGACTTTGATACTAAAAGATTTTCTCTAAACGTTCATGAGTTTTTAGTGCTCCCAGCAAAGTAATAGTTGATATACACGGCCGATGTGAAACATTATATTTTCAATCTTTTTTCAGCGTTATAAAAGGGTTTTTTCAAACTCTCTTCATGAAAACTTCTTGTCCAGCGCAGGTGATAGGTTTGAAAATCTGTGCTTTTACGCGGGGAAGGATCGATATGTATTTGGAACATGATGTCACTGCTGAAAGCGGAAAATAGGAAGAATATTACACATCGTCTAAGAATATCGTTCAAATGTTTTCACTCGCTATTTTGCATAGCATAAGATTTATTAGCCTGTATTAGAGACGAGCAAAAAATGGAATTAATTAGCAGTAAGATACTTATTATCATCTTAATGCGGTAGCATAGGAGTGCAATGTGATGTACAGAAGAATAATGTATAATAGACGTTTAGTTCAACTTAGAAATCTATTTAGACGTACTCTGGTCTTTTCTGTGTTGTGATCAATCCATATAAACGCCTGCCAATCTACACTGAATCGGTGGCGAAGATGTTCATGGGTAAACGAAGAACCGAAATGCCTCCACACTTATTCGCAGTCTCCGACGAAGCTTACAGGAATATGCTCATAGATCATGAGAACCAGTCCATGCTGATCACTGGAGAATCTGGTGCAGGAAAAACTGAAAACACGAAAAAAGTATGAACACAGTCACTTATAGAACGGTGATTATCAATCACCTAAATCAAATAAACCTTTGCAGGTTATTTGCTACTTCGCAAGTGTTGGAGCCAGTCAACAGGAAAAGCCAAGCAGTAACGAAAAGAAGGTCACATTGGAGGATCAAATCGTCCAGACAAATCCCGTGCTTGAAGCATTTGGCAACGCGAAGACGGTCAGAAACAACAACTCATCTCGATTCGGAAAGTTTATTCGAATCCATTTTTCCAAACAAGGGCGTCTTGCTTCTTGCGACATAGAACACTACCTGCTAGAGAAGTCCCGTGTAATTCGTCAAGCTCCTGGGGAACGTTGTTATCACATTTTCTACCAGTTATTCTCTGACTATAAACCCGAACTGAAGAAGCAACTTTTATTAGACAAGCCGTTGAAAGACTACTACTTCATTGCACAAGCTGAGCTCACTATTGATGGTATTAATGACACTGAAGAGTTTCAGCTGACTGATGAAGCATTCGACATTCTGAATTTCTCGCCTCAGGAGAAGATGGACTGCTATCGTCTGATGGCTGCTCATATGCATATGGGGGCTATGAAATTCAAACAACGTCCTCGCGAAGAACAGGCGGAACCTGATGGTCAGGAAGATGCCGAAAAAGCTGCAGCCATGTATGGGATTGATGTTGAAAAATTTCTGAAGGCTCTTGTCTCTCCGAGAGTCAAAGTCGGAGCCGAATGGGTCTCAAAAGGTCAAAATGTCGAGCAAGTCAACTGGGCAATTGGAGCCATGGCTAAAGGACTTTACGCTCGCGTCTTTCACTGGTTAGTTAAGAAGTGCAACTTGACCCTTGATCAGCAAGGAATCAATCGTGATTTCTTTATCGGTGTGTTGGATATAGCCGGCTTTGAAATTTTCGATGTGAGTTTTTTAAGCAAAGTTATTTCAAAAAGTGAGTTCTTATCAGTGAATTAATATATATTCGCACATGAGGTCAGATTTATCGAGCTGACAGCACTTTTGTTCTTATCGGTCTTTTAATTTTAGCCCAAAGGTTTTTCTAAAGCTTTTTGTCTACAATCGATAGTTTGCACAAAGAGTAGAAATCGCATCGCGTTAGAAGAACCAAGCAAAACAGCACGAATACTATAGCTCATGCTAGGGAGTATTTGACTCTCTCAAGCGACGGCACAGAATAGTAGGTCGGGCTATATGGGTTAGTTTCATATCACGGTGTGTGGGGGAAAACTAGATATCCATTAGCGAGGCGGCCACATGTAATCAAATGTCGGATTGTAAAAGATGAAATGCAACCGCGTTGATTGAGTAGCCACAATGATCAATCTCATGAGGGATTAACTCAATTTTTTATCGATTGCCTACTTCCTTTAATATTAACGTAATTTTATGAGCTGCTTCACCATGCTATTGGTTTAAATCAGAAATCACAATAGGAATTGCTTAAAAACGAATCAAAGCCTCTTATAACTAAGAAGAAATAAGTATGCCAAGCTTGAAAAAATAGAAATCCCTCAATTTTATTATTCAAGAAAGTAAATTTCATTTAGTTCAACTCTTTCGAGCAACTTTGGATCAACTTCGTAAACGAGAAACTGCAGCAGTTTCTTCAACCATCACATGTTTGTCCTCGAGCAAGAGGAGTATGCTCGTGAGGGAATTCAGTGGACGTTCATCGACTTTGGTCTAGATCTTCAAGCATGTATCGAGCTGATTGAGAAGGTTAGTGAATGATCTAGCGGAATGGACCTGCCACGTCTAGCATGCCAACCGCTTTAAGTGTTCTATCAACTTTATATTCCAGCCTCTGGGTATCATTTCTATGTTGGATGAGGAGTGCATTGTGCCGAAGGCTACAGACATGACATTAGCACAGAAGCTCAACGAACAACATCTAGGAAAGCATCCAAATTTCGAGAAACCGAAACCACCGAAAGGGAAACAAGCGGAAGCACACTTTGCTATGAGACATTATGCTGGAACTGTCAGATATAATGTCACGAATTGGCTTGAAAAAAATAAAGATCCTTTGAACGATACCGTCATAACCGTGATGAAAGCTTCAAAGGGTAACGATCTGCTCGCCGAAGTTTGGAGAGACTTTATCACTCAGGAAGAGGCCGTCGATGCTGCCAAATGTATGTCTTTGTGTCATATGTTCGCGTTATTCTTTCATTTGTCACTGAATTTTCTTGATTGAATAAGGTCTTTGATTTCAGCAGGTGGTGGTGGTGGGAAAAAGAAAGGAAAGTCCGGCGCTTTTATGACAGTATCTATGCTTTATCGAGAATCGCTGAATAATCTGATGAACATGCTCCATAAGACGCACCCACACTTTATTCGATGTATAATTCCTAATGAGAAAAAAGCTTCTGGAGTGATTGATGCTGCGTTGGTTCTCAATCAGCTGACTTGCAACGGTGTGCTTGAGGGTATCCGTATTTGCCGCAAAGGTTTTCCGAACAGAACTCTTCACTCCGATTTCGTTCATCGCTACTCTATTCTTAGTGCAGATGAAGCAAAAGCCAGTAAGGATCCCAAAACCAGTGCTGATGCGATCCTCCAGGCTCTGGTGAAATCTGATAAACTTAAAGAGGAGCAGTTCCGCATTGGTCATACTAAAGTGTTCTTCAAAGCCGGAGTCGTTGCGCATATTGAGGAGCTTAGAGATAAAAAGCTCAACGAGATTATAACAGGACTACAGAGCAGCATTCGTTATTATAATACCCTCGCTGAGTGCGATGCTCGTAAAAAACAGTTAAATGCTTACGTAATCTTGCAGCGAAACATCCGATCGTGGTGCGTACTTCGAACTTGGAACTGGTTTCTGTTGTTCGGAAAAATCCGACCTCAGTTGAAATGTGGTAAAATGGCTGAAGAAATGGCAAAAATGGTGGAAGAACAGAAAGCACTTGAAGCGGAAGTAGCCAAGGCTGAGACAGAAAGAAAAGCCAAGGAAGATTTGTACAACAAGTTGAAGAGCGAGCAGAACAGGCTTTTGGAACAGCTGGAGAGCACTAAAGGCGGTTCCGCTTCAATCGAGGAAAAATTAGTTAAGTTAACCAGCACCAAACAGGAACTTGAGAAAGGATTGAATGACATCAGCGACAAACTTTCTGAGCAAGAGGATAGAAATGCTGAACTGGAAAGACAAAAGCGGAAAGCATTGCAGGAAGTGGAAAACATAAAACGGAACATTGAGCTCGCAGACGGAAATCTATTGAAATCTGTTGAGCAAAAAGAAGCGAAAGAAAATCAGATACGATCCCTCCAAGACGAGATTAACGCCCAGGATGAAACAATCGCCAAGCTAAATAAAGAAAAGAAACATCAAGAAGAGATAAATCGTCAAATAATCGATGACCTGCAAGCAGAGGAAGCAAAACAAGCACAGGCAGCTCGCCTAAGACAAAAATTAGAGCAAACTCTTGACGAAATGGAAGAATCTATTGAACGTGAACGTCGAATTCGAATCGAAACAGAGAAGGCCAAGCGAAAAATTGAGAATGAACTAAAATCTGCCACAGAAACTTTGGAAGAGATGACGAAAATCAAGCAAGAGGCAGATATGTCGTTAACAAACAAAGAAGCCGATCTACATGCCCTAAACGTTAGAATAGAAGACGAGCAGGCACTGATCAATCGACTCACTCGCCAATCAAAGGAGAACGCTTCACGAATAATCGAAATAGAGGATGAACTTGAACACGAACGCCAATCACGAGCTAAGGCTGACCGTGCAAGGTCTGAGTTACAAAGGGATTTTGAGGAACTAAACGATCGTTTAGATGAGCAAAACAGCCAGATGCAGGTCCAACGTGAACTAAACAAGAAAAGAGACTCGGAGATTGTGAAGTATCGCCGTGATTTGGACGAGCTTAATATGGCTCATGAAGACCAGTTAGCTGCTTTGAGAAAAAAGAACAATGACCAGATTGCTCACTTGACCGAACAGCTCGATGGTCTCCAGAAAGCCAAAGTGAAAATCGATAAGGAAAAAAGTGTGCTGCAGAAAGAACTTGATGATATGAATGCACAGCTCGATCAGGATTCTAGGGCGCGTGTAGAACAGGAGCGTCTTGCCAAACAGTATGAAATTCAGGTCGTTGAACTTCAGCAAAAAGTCGACGAACAAACAAAGCAAATATCAGATTTTACTACATCCAAGGGTCGTCTTCTCAATGATAACGGCGATTTGATACGCCAAGTAGAAGAATTAGAGGTTCACTTAAATACTGTTAATAGGGCCAAAGCTGGAATTTCGAGTCAACTGACTGAAGCTAGAAAAGCTGCTGAAGAAGAAGCTCGCGAACGAAATGAATTGAATGCCACCTGCAAAAACCTTCAGCATGAAATTGGGCAATGTCAGGAAATGCTGGAGGAAGAAATAAATTCTAAGGATGATGTTCAGCGCCAGCTCAGTCGCATCAACTCAGAAATTTCACAATGGAAGACTCGTTATGAAGGAGAAGGTTTAGTGGGATCAGATGAGCTTGAAGATCTAAAGAGGAAACAAATGGCTCGCACAATGGACTTGCAGGAGGCTCTGTCAGTTGCACAAAATAAGATTATCTCGCTTGAGAAAGTAAAGGGACGACTTGTTCAAGAATCCGAAGACGCTCGATCTGAAGTGGATCGGCACTTGACGGTTATCGCTTCATTAGAGAAAAAACAATTGGCTTTCGACAAAATTGTAGAGGATTGGAAGCGAAAAGTAGACGATATACAAAAAGAGATTGATGCGACTAATCGTGACTCTCGTAACACAAACACTGAAGTCTTCAAGCTGAGATCAGCCTTAGACAATCTCACTGAACAGATCGAAGTTCTTCGACGAGAAAACAAAAACTACGCACAGGAGATTCGTGATTTAAATGAGCAGATTTCTCAAGGCGGAAGGACATTCAACGACTTGCAAAAGGCTGTCAAACGTATTGAACAAGAGAAAGACGAGCTACAGCATGCTTTATATGAGGCAGAAGCGGCTCTGGAGACCGAGGAAAGCAAGGTAAATTGGATAAGGGTAAGAAAGCAAAACTATATAAGAGTTTGGCCTCTTTTCAGGTACTACGCTCACAAGTCGAAGTGCAACAAATCCGATCTGATGTTGAAAAGCGGATTCAGGAAAAAGAAGAAGAATTTGAGATCACACGAAAAAACCATCAGAGAGCTATCGAATCCATCCAGGTAATATGTGTCCATAAACTGTTAAAATTACTGTAATGATCTGATTTCAAGGCGACACTAGAGGCCGAAGTAAAGAGCAAGGCGGAACTACTTCGTACAAAAAAGAAGCTGGAGAGCGACATCAACCAACTAGAGATCTCACTTGACCATGCCAACAAAGCTAACGTTGACACACAGAAAACTCTAAAACGGCTTTTTGATCAGGTCTCTGGCATCCTATATCACGATTATTCTATGTAAAATATATTCAGTAGGAGAACGAGAAATTTCCGTATCCTGCGAAAATAAACCTAAAGCGGTTTGTTTTTTCAATAAAATGGTCTGAACTGTGTGTTGTATTTACGAAATATTTTATCGATCTATTTGCTTGCTACAGGAAACTCAAGCAAAGCGACGAGCTGGTCTGGTAACCTTTGAAGTTATTTGAAACACATCATCATACTAGAAATTGCATGCAAGCATTTTGTAAATTGTGTTTTTAGGTGAAGGAATTACAAGAACAAGTCGATGACGAACAGCGTTACCGTGAAGAAATCCGTGAAAATTATCTAGCCGCAGAAAAAAGGCTTGCCATCGCTCTCGCCGAATCCGAAGACCTTGTGCAAAGAATTGATGCAGCAGAGAGGGTAACCGAAAGCAATGAATTAATACAAAAAATCTTAACAGTAACTTCATCGTTTCCCTTAATACGATATTTCCGTTCTGCTCAAAATGCCTTTTAAAAGCAAAAAATCTCCTGGATTATAAGTTTATAAGAAGTGTTTGCTACTTTTTATATGGTTTTCTCACGAAAACTCACACAAGCCGCTCGTACTCAAACCCTTTGCACTGATTCGAAAGGTGATGATGCTGTCAGACGTCTTAGTTTAGATCTTTTTCTCTAACCAAATTGATTTGGAGGTTGACGGATTTGATCCGAACTAATATAATATAAAAGCGATATACAATAACCGCTTGTTGAAGAATATGACTACGGATCACTTGTTCACAAGAGACACTTGTTGGTTTCTGGTTCAAAAACTCGATTAGTTGATGTTACCAGTTCAGTGAGAAAAAAAAACTTTACGTTCTTCTATTCTAGTCGAAGCGCCAACTGGATTTGGATCAGGTCCATTTGAAAACGGAGAACACCGAACTCGTTGCTAATAATACAGCTCTCTCGGCCATGAAACGCAAAATTGAGAACGAAGTGCAAGTCGCTCGCGTAAGTTGCTTTTATTGCTTGGTTCGTAAACGTAACTTAAGATAGTACCTATGCCTCTGAGCTGGAATTAAATATAAAACAATACTAGTTAACGTCTAAGAGTGATAATATGTAATTTCAGAGTGAACTCGACGACTGTCTCAATGAATTGAAGGTTTCCGAAGAACGTGCACGCAAGGTATGAGAATTACCTGTCAAAAGCTTCAGAATACTCACCAAATTTATTTACAGGCTGCTGCCGATGCTGAACGTTTGGCCGAGGAGGTACGGCAAGAACAGGAACATGCTACTCACGTTGACCGCCTTCGAAAAGGACTTGAAATGAACGCTAAAGAGCTTCAAGGAAAGATCGACGAGGCAGAACGGGCCATGCAGCAATGTAGGATGCGAATTTTTGGCACTTTTCCTTTATCGCTAATTATTTTCCAACACTAATTCATTTTTGCTGCTACGAAGCACTAGAAAGATTTTTCAGGAACAAGCACATTTTTAGAATCAACGAGACTTAAGATATTGAACGATGAACAAAAATCTCGAAGAAAAATTTCTCCTTAGCGAAAAGCGTGCCGAACGTGAGATTCAGTTTTATCTTCGCAGCTGATGCGCATTGAACATTTTTAGCAAAGAGGCAGAGCATTGGAACTATCGAGCTATCGAATGACTATCAAAAGTCTGAAAAAACAGCGGAGAAAACACTGTTAGTAAAGGATTGAGAAGTGAATTGCGATAAGTACCAAATTCTACCACAGCACTCACAATTATAAGATGCATCTTTGAACTGAGAATCAGAATATAGGCATAAAATGTCGTGAAAAAAGCACAGGACAAGAATTTGCTCATCTACACTTTCTTACCGAATTAAGTTATTGCAATAACCCTTCGTGAGATGTTTATATTGCTGTACAGGCATAAGGAAGCAAGTGAACTGATTGCGTGACAGTCACTGTTCTCTTTTCACTAAATTATTTTGTAACAAAACATAGGGCTTATCCTATCAATTTCTACTCGCTTGATAACTTTTTCAACAGATGTTATTCGGAAGATATTAGTTAGAAGATGATCTCCACATTTGATAATTCACAAATGGCGTGGTCCGGAGCACGTAGGTGAGTGAGCAAGGAAGCCCATGCCACATGTCGGTGTTGAGCCCCATTCACCTTCACGAAGGGAAAACTCCCTCTTCGAAAACGAACGGACTCACCGCAGCTACGATATAGAAATCTGAGTGGAATAATAGAAAAGTTTCATGATCAGAAAAAAGTTTGCGAAACCTTTCCTTTTCGAGCGTTTATTAGTTGATCATGTGACTGTTACTTTATTGCGATCACGATGACGAATCATGCTTATAATATGGATTAGGACACTTTAAAAATACTGAGAAAAGGCGCGACATCAACTCATAAACCTTCTTTATGCTGGTGATGTGGATACATGGTGGACCATGATAACATAGAAAATAGTGTCATGTATAAGATACATATTACTCGTGAGGTTTCATATATATGTTATGCTCTTAACGCCTAAAATCTTTTATGGAAAAAGCAGCAGGTCCAAAACCGACATAAAATCAGACGTCACTAGAAGCGTAGTCGCGTGAATCTGAACACTAGACATAATTTTGCGATGTAATATAATGGTCGATTTCAGCCAGCCAAAAAGCGTTGAATACAGTCGAAGAGAAAGTACGAGCAGTCACGGCAGAGTATCAGTCTGAACAGCGCCGTTATCAAGACGCGATCAAGGGTGTGAACAAGCAGGAACGTCGAGTCCGAGAACTACAGTTCCAGGTCTAAAATTAGGCAGAACACATACCACAGCATATATCATGCAGCAGCAGGGAATATGATAATGACAAGTCTTCCGTTCAGGTGGAAGAAGATAAAAAGATGTTCGACAGACTACAAGAGATGGTCGAAAAGTTACAGCATAAAATTCGAGTACAGAAAAGGCAAATCGAAGAAGCGGTATGTTTTTTGGTTTTCTTGATTGAGTTCACTGAACAAGGCAACGCTATGCTCCAAATTAGTTGAATGTTAACCCAATAACAGGACCATAGCTTACTCAGGAGCTTCAAATACCGTCGTGAAAAACAAGAGAAAGAGCGAAAGATATAGACGGATAGAGAGGGAAAGAGTAAGATTTACTGAAAGATTGTGGTCATACAAGAATCTCATGGTGAATATACAGTGCTTTTTCTTGGCAACATAAGCTTCACAGAATTTTTGATTAGGAACAATATCGGAAACGAGACTTTCTGTGTTAACGTGGTCCCAATCTAGATGTGGAGGAAGGTTAAGGAAACAACTATACAATCAAGTAAAAATAAAATCTCTTTTGGACTCAGCTTATTTCTATCAGGAAGAAATTGCTACGCAAAATCTCTCCAAATTCCGCCAAATCCAACTAGCTTTGGAAAACGCTGAAGAACGTGCTGATGTCGCCGAGAACAGCCTCGTCCGTATGCGTTCACAGAAACGATCAAAGTGATTCAGGAGCTGTGATAAAGCCTGAAAATTTTTCCCGGTGGTCATCGCACTAATATTGACATCTAAACCACTATGCCGTCTATCTGTTTAAGTGTGTATTACCTAAATATATTATTTTTTATGAATTCGAACAAATAGGTTTTGTGATTGTTCAATACTCATGCCATATTACAGTTGTGAAAGTGTAGACTTCGACAAGTGACGACCGACTAACCGAAATTCTCTTAGGTAACTGTACTATGTTGTATTTTCGTCTTGTCATCTCTCTAGTTTGGTGAATCCACAGCTTTTGGTCATACGTGAAGCAATAAAACTGCATACTACGCCTTATGATGAGGAGGGCTTCAAAAAAAGTTCAACATTTAATCTTCAGCGGGTGTTTTGGCGCAAGCACTTTCGCCCAATTCATCTGCCACATCGAATGAATTTTTCAAGAGCGCAAACAAGGCTGCTGCATGTCCATGTGTACATTCCAAAAGCTCTTGACAAAATTCAAAGATACTGACAATTAAAAGAAACGAAAAAAACTGGTACATTCACGACCATGAATGAAGCGTTCGAAGAGAACTATTATCGCTTATAAAAGGATGAAACTCTCAGTATTAATCAAACTCTGGAGAATGCGCCATCCATTTCATTCTCAAAATTTGAGGTTAATGAATGCACATTCGGCCTAACTTGTGGTGACCTGCAAATGTTTCATTCCAGTATTACTAATCATCCAGAAAACTTTTCGTTATCATTTTATTTCATTCGCCTCGCGGTGAGCTTTTTCATCCACTACTTCTAGAATTCACAACGTTTCTTGAAACCCTTCTTGGAAGCCGTGAAAAATTGGTTGAACGTTCTCCTTGCAATCTCGATTATGGCCTGGCTGTAACATTCCATAGGGTGTTCGTTGTTGATTGCCGGAGAATGTTGGGGGTTGGCGATCAGCCCCGCGCATCACAACCATTCGGCCACGGCTCTCCCCTCCTTTAAAGGAACCTGATGTTATTAGCCGAACATAAGGATTGGAGGGCGTGGTGAGTCTCAAGCACGGGGATGAAACATGCATGTATGTATTCCTTGTTGAGCCCTATATTCACTGAGTTATATGTCTTGAAAATTACGTATATTCACTAGATAGTGAGGTTGCAACAATTTACAAAAGTAACAACCTATTCAAACAGTTTCATGATTGCGCGCAAAAAGCTCAATAGAAGAATACCGAAATAAACGAATAAGAAAAGACATCTATGTGAAGAACTGAGCGCCCGTAGCGCAAAGTCCAGAGATGTCCTTCCTTCTAATTAAGTTTGATTGAATGGCGTATCTTTCACGATCGATCATTGCTGACTTCATCCCGTATACTTCATTTGCGCTAAATAAAGGATTTTTTGGTGCCCCATTTATGACTTCTATTCAGACTATTCTGATACTCACACGCTAATGTAGAGCACCTCAAATTAGTGTTCAAATATTCAGAAGCGTTCAGAACGAAACCCATTGACAGTATTGCTCGCAATTTTTTCATTCATTTCTTCTACTCTTCACTTAGTTAATATTAGGTTTTTCGTAGCAGTTTGGAATGTTTCCCTGGAATAATGTTGAAAGACGCGATAATCAAATTTACACCTCTCGAAACCATCACTAAAATTTTTAAGGAAGAATTACTTCTTGTGTTATTGATATTCAGTGCTAACATACTTGTGACAATGTTTTTTTTTCTAACCAAAATCTATCATTAGCGTGTACGTGATCGTGCTGAGCCGGCAACGAATGATTAGTTCAGGGACATCGATGCCGATATCTGTCTAGTTCATGCCATGGCCATTTGATGAAATGAGCCTGGATCTCTTCCAGTATATTGCCTGAAGGCAGGAAGGTGATCTTGTATGTCAATCGCCCTCAAGTAGGCTCAAGTAGGCCTGATTGTTAATGCAGTCAGTTTAAGCTTAAAACGATACGAAATCTTGACCATCAAAATTCCTCAAATACTCTCTTCTGAACTATAAAATTTGAGATTTTAAAGATATTGAGAAAGTACCGATTTTATTGTCGCTTCATTCGATCCCATCAGACTAGCCTCTAATATAAAAACGCTGGACCGTGCTGTAAATCTTGTCGTCTCACAATGATTTATAATTGGCAGCTTATTGACAACTACTCAGACCCATCGGCCTAGAAAGTTTTTTTTTTAATCAAATCGAATATGGGCTTTTTTTGATGAAAAAACCCCGTGGTAATACACTAATGATGTTATGTGCATATCGTAAATGGCACAATGATTGTTTTATGGAATTGTACAGAAACGAAAGGCTTTCAAGATTTTACAAGAAAAAGCCGCTTTCTGAAGGACGTGTTTTCAAAGAATGGTGGACCTAACTGGTGTACAGCCAAATTTCTTTGAAAAGAAGGAGTGGAAATTGGAGAACAACTTCTAGCAAACTATCAAAAAGTGGTGTTGCTATAGTATCATCACTAAAATATGTATGGTCATGCTTACAAAAAGCATTGACAATAACGGGGCAGTCTTATAGCGAAGCTTTGAAATCTTTTCTCAAACGATGTTATCATTCGGCATACAAATCTTGTGACTGCAAATGTTCAGAAAAAGCACGTCTAAAACACAATTCTACCTTGATTGTATCAATAGAATTATAGAAAATAACCATAGGTGGCGGCACAAGAATAAGGAGCTGCTATGTCCTTAAACATAAAAATCTCCTTCGTTCATTCAATGGCTTTAGTTCAGGTAAATTTAGTAGATGATATAATGCTTTGGAGGATAATTTGGGTAAATATTATATACGTTTACCAACACTCCATTACACCATGATTATTTTAATCACACAGCACTTTTCTATTGTCAAAAGTTCGATTCAGGTTATATCATTGCATTTTCGTCTGCATTAACTCATGCGTAATCAGCTGTGCTATGGTTTTCCACTCATGTACGATAATTGAGCTATTGCTCATAGTTTGAATAGATTTTCTTGTATGCAGATTGTAGAGGTGGATCAGGAATATTTCTAGCTCTTTTCAACAACATTCGACAAAAACTGTCACATTCCTACATTTTTGCTGCAAATTAATAAAAACCCAATGCTTCATATTTTCCGAACTAAATATCTAAACCGATTTAAAAGTCAAAATTATGACCCCTAGATAATTATGTGCCTTCAACAGATGCAGATTCAATGCATGAGAAACTGGAAACAACCTGAAGCACTGACAGATTTGTGGATCCCTTCTCATTTTTCTTCGTTATAAAAGTCGGTCGAAGGAACAGTGAAGTGTAAAGTGAGTCTACGAATATCGCTATCAAACGAATCAGTCGGAATGTGTAAGCAAGCACCAGATTTCTGACAAAACCGATGCCGCAAACATAAAACTGGATAATGTAGGAGGTAGTGCAAAATCGTTTTCACATGATGACACACTTCTATGAGGAAGAAACATCAGAACAACTTGAAGCGGCCTGCTCTCTCTCTGCATATCACATGACTTTGAAAGGGAGTAAAGAGTAAAGAACAAAGAATAAAGATTACAGAATAAAGAATAAAGCTCTCGGCATTGATCAATCCCTGAGGAATGTGCGATGCATTCGACTTCAGTAAGCATCATAAGAGGCGGTTGAATGCATGTGTGGACCTTTCCAATCACTCGCGGTGTGTCAAGAGGGACCAACGATGACGAGCGTATTCCAGAGCACCTCTAACCACTGCGTAGGAAACAGGAAATAGTGACATGACGTCTCTATCAGAAAACAAATGTAGAGGCGATTTGTGAGCAATTGAAAAACACTACGCAAAAAGAGAATTATTGATGAAGTTCTGTCATGATTTGAAAATGATCCAGCACGTTCTTCGTTCCTAAACTCATGGTGTACAGGAAATTTTTTCATTTTAACCGCTTTTGCTTATGCGTCAAACGGGATTCGAATCCGTGTTTTACCCTATCCGGGGGCACGTGCTTTAACCTTTTTGCATTACTAGCGCTTATTCTGCCTTCACTCTTTTCATGGTACAACGCATGAGATGGCAAAACAGGTGTCGACAATGTGATGGGTTATGTCACACACCCTCGGATAAATTGAAATACAGGTTCGAATCTCACTCGAAGCAAAAGTTCTGCACATCACTCTGCATCACACTGCACAATCAAGCCTCTGTCGGTCTAATTAAAAGTTAATCACAGCATAGCAGAGTGAAATTATTGCAAAAAGAAAAATGAGAAGAACTGCGTAGTATTGAAACTTATGTCACCTCAGACCTACAGTGGGTACTGACATGAAGCTATAGCCTCTATCCGATTATTTCACTCACAAGCCGTCCACGCAATAGTTGCTCTCAACAAAAGAGGTGTGACACGTCATGCAATTATTCTTCCTAGAAGAAAAGTTTTGATTTCTTACACTGATTGAACTATTTCTGATCAAAGAATAAGCGAATTGAGTCGTGCTTATTTTGATTAGATTTACCAAGTTTGCTTTCGAATGAAAACCTATGAGTTTACTAGTATAGGTCTGTCAGTTGTTTTCATATGAACTAGAAAAACATAAGCCTGTGAGCATTTACTATTGAGATATTTGTACTACAAGGGATAAATTACTTGCTCATAATCAGGCAAATCTTAAACCGTGACATAAGTGTCATTACACTGTATCGTCATAAAAACTGTCGTTTGAGACTACCCATGAGACCGTCGACCACGTGGCTTTTATAGATACTGTACCACTTAGAATATATTTCCTTCATGAAAATGTTTTTATTACAATTTCATTATGTACTGGAATACTCTGCTATCTATCCCAGGCAATCAATTGCTCAGCATATGTTCACCAAGTGACAGAGGGATTTTATAGTTTCAGTAGTAATATCCAACGAAATCATTGCCCTTTCTACAAGTTTTTTGTCATAAGAATCAAAGATCAACTATCAAATCTAAGAGAATCAATCACTGCAGGTGGTCCTGTCAATTGTTCAAGTACATTTGAATGGTTCACGTGAATCACATAGAGCACTCAAAGAAAGCTGTAAACAAAACACAATATTCTCGATCTTAACAAACTTTCACTGCTCAGTCATATTGATTCAATGCTTTTTACATCAGATATCTCCTATTTCATCTGATAAACTAATGAAATATATCTATACACATTACGAAGAATATCATATCACCCATTCCAGTGCTTCAACTGTTATGAGAAGTTGCGGGACACTTTGGTTTAAGGATGACAGAGCCTGAACTCAGAGATGCTTAAGCAGTGCAAACACTTTCAAGCCATTATACCAAATAGGAATAGCATATAACATATTTTGAGATGCTAGTGTAGTGCTATACAAGCGCCTGTCTCGTCCTGTTGCGATTTTATATTCTTATCAGATGATATCATTTTGAGCGGTTCTATAAAAAGCGGTTGACAGATGAGGTATGAATATGAAGAGTTTAATAGTTTTAAACAAAATGGCTAGGTACTGCGATCCATCAGTGATCATCAGGTCCATGCCATTTGTCATCTCATTTTCTTCCCGACCACACACACGCAACGCCATCTTCTAGGAGCTGGCCAAGTTATTGATAAGCGGAAGAGCACTGAGGTCTCACCAATCAAATATCGTTGGCAGTAAGCCGTGGTTGAAGCGCTAATTTCAAAATCAAAACAAATACCAAAAAGAACACTGCTGCTGCTCCAACATTGCGTTATTTATCATTGTTTTGTGTTTCATTCAAAAAAAAGGGCGCCTCTAGACATAATTGAACCCTGCTGTGCTCCTTTGTTTCATCATTTCTTTTTATTTTTTGATTAAGAGAGGGGCACCCTCTAAAGAAAATTGAACCTCTGATGTGCTTATTTCCTAGCATATCTAACCAGTCTGCATGACATATTATCTACTCAGTCTAAATTAGACTGATTATCGATATCCAATGTCTGTCAACACAAGTGGGCTCAATGCCGATAGCGGCTGCCCCACCAGACCGTCGACGGTTGGCTGTTGGCAGACAACGCGTTGTAGCGTAAATAAGAGTGCTGTGCAGAGCGAGCGTCGTTAGTGCAACGGTTAGCATACGTTCCCTGAAAGAGTAAGACCTGGGTTCGAACCCCGGCTGATGCAAACGTTTTTGCACAGTACTCCACATATTGGGTATATTATCTACTAGTTTTTTACACGTCCGTCACCACAATTCACTATGCTGATCCCAGCATTTGTATTCGATTTGTTTCCTCGCAAACATTCACCGCAAGATCTACGAACAATTAACGTGCTATTTCTGCTGCTGCTTGAAAGTTTCATCTTTCCTATGAATTTCATAGAATCCTATTCGAGAAAATCCTTTTGAAGTCTTGAATGTAGTCGAACTAAGGCGGTCCTAGACATTCATCTAGCTGACTGCATGAGAGTGTTGAGCAGAGGATCGAATCGACGTCATGCTTAACACTTTGCTTCCTTCCTTGCTTTACCAAGCAGTGTGCTTCTCCAGTCATATTAAATTTTACCATGACTTCAATCACTTTTCCTCACCTTTATTTTGCTGTTCGATGATGAGATGGCAATCCAGAATTTTTCACAGACTTCATTAGATCTGTTCTTGGACTTTTAATTAGGAAAGCGAGTGAGCATGACAGAAAAAGTGCCTCGGTAACCTGAGAAATGAGCCATAATATGATATTCTCTGGGTGTCCAGGTCCTCATATTATTGTTTATTTATCTCCTCAACCAAGTTGCAGTACTGGAATTTTTAATTATCAAGCTATTGCAAATATCAGAAGTACATAACACACAGTACGAAAGCATAGTGGTGTAAACGAAGAAAAAAAAAAGAAATGAATTTTCCTCCTACATCTCTGACGCATATATCTGAAAAACGGCTGTTCATAACCACCCACAACAGCACTCATACATTCCACCTACGACTTATCGACTTTACTATATCGCGGATTTTATTGCTTACTGAGGATTTTTCCAGCATGCCGACGGGAAGATCTTTGCTATCCACCATTGCTTGACACTTTCATGATCGCGCATACAAACTTCGCTTCACGCCGCTCTCGCATTTTTGCCAATGAGAAGGAATTTTTGGAGTCCCTCAAACTCTTACTAAGCATTTTTCTCCTTTTGTGAACCATAAGAAATAGTGACGATCTCCAGATTTTAGTTCGCCGCGTGGAAACTGACTATTCATTACTAATGAATTCATCTCAGCAATGACTAGCCACGCCGTGATTCGTTGGTGGTGAAAGGGCCAGGCATACAGCTCTATACGATCCTCTCAGCTTTCCAACATGTGATGATTAACATGAGAAACTCATGTGAACGTCAAATACCTTGTGTTGACGTAAAACGACATAAGCTAGCGTTCAAAGAAAATAGCACGTGTTCATTCATTGACGTAAACTTGTGATTTGTAACTGGCTGGAGCAAAATGCAGAATAAAAAAAGTGGATAAAAAATTTGAAAAATCGAATACTGCGTAGTTTCAAAGCTTTGTGTTATACAAACTTATATATTATGCGAACTTGTAATTCCCTAGAAGTGGGGTAACAAATAACTGGGTGTTCAGTGATATTTAGATAATGAACAAGCTTGAAGTTTCTTCTGGATACGAAGAGGCTTGTCCTATATACCAAAATCCTTTGCATACCATGAGCCCGTAGACATTGCAATGTAGTTCTCTGCTTTATAAAAAATCTCATGGGAAAGATGAATTCAAAAAAGGCATGGAATGTATGATTTATGGAAAATGAGGTAAGCACGCTTCATTTTAAGATCAAAGTTTGAAGATATCACTCAACAAAACAAAGACTGAGACTGCATTCACGCGAAAAACTTCAATCAACATTTATCACATATCCACAACACATGGATAGCTGTTGTATCACTGGTTCCGATCTCTGATGTTTGCAAAGAGAAGAAATGATCAATGTGATCATACGAGTTTCGCGTAATCATCTGTACCCTTCTTTACCAGGTAATGCTCAGAAACCCAAACTTCAGAGAATATGCTCTATTAAACAGAATCTCCCTGCCATATTTTAAAGCTGCCACAACTTAACCAGATGTCAAAGATGTCTCTGAAAGATTTTCTGAAGGGAATTTGCTAACTTTTGAATTAAATTGAACAGATTGCTTAGAGGGTGTCATTATGGCAATCGTTTCCTTAGTATATCACTCCATTAAAATCCTACTCACTGTAGTGAAGAACCTCCATCAGCTCTTAAACTATTCGAAAAATTATAGAATACAAGAGAAATTCAATTCGTTTTAGCGAAACTCCTGCTGTAAGTTTCAGAGTCCCAGCGACCAACGTGATGGCCAATCCTTTTATGGAGTGTACGATTCTGACATTGATATCGTAGTGTTAGTCTGTCGACATTTTTATTTTGTCAATGAATTTCGTGACGTCACTATAACCCTACTGAACAAAATTCTCAACCCATTTTATCTAAATGTGCAGGATTAGTGAGCTTGAGTAGGGGTCTATCGTTAATATTGGATGGGCAAAAAAAAAACATGAAAAAAGGAGACCAAACAACAGCTGTTAAAGAAGCGTAGAACAGAAGGCGTAATTGGTCTCACTGGAAAAAAGACTAATTCGTTGAAAACAACACTAAACGACTATAAACCTCCAATAATTTGAAAAGAATATTCCTATCTTAAAATACTGGAGACGAAGGGAAATCTCCAGTAAGATTATTATGAAGTTAAAAACATTCATATAACCAAAAGCTTCACTCTTTTACTGATATTTTGCAACAATTATGCCCTAATTTAATGAAAAGTCATCATTACTGTGAATTTAAATATGGAGTTGAAGAAGAATTTTCCGATCACTGCGGCTTTCCGAAAGCTCGTTTCCCATTTTGTAGACCGTACAATGGACGGGCAATTTCAAAACAAGCTTTCTTAATCTTTACTTATACCGGTTTCAGTGTGACGCTGAGATTAACGGTATGCAAGTTATTTCCACACAAACATGGAATGCTATGCGTTTAAAGTGAAATTCGTAATTTCCCAAAAAAAAAAACTCTCGAGGACGTGCGACATCTCAAACTCACCAAGCACTTCACAGTTAGGTGAACCTCTGTAGATCCCTTATCATTATATCCTCTGTCGTCGTCGCATCTGTTCCGCTTCACAGAGGTACAACTTCCGGTAGATGAGAGACGAAACCCCGTTGATAATCTATAAAATGATTGAAAGAAATTTTTCAAAAAGACTCGAACAGAGATCTTCTGCGTCAAATTATCATCCAATTCGATTCCAAGAAACTATACTGACAGTCAAGACAGATCACTACCAATAGACAAGACATTAGCAGGTCCGCGAAAAAAAAACATTTGGAAACCATTTTCAAAGGTCGAGACCAAATCTGGTTTATAAAATCTTTTTCTCAGCTTGCAATGCGACCCATCAACACGGACCATTTCATCTAAGTACTCCGATTTAGATCTTTGGCATATTTTCCTTGTTTACGGCGTATACATACTAGTGAGGAGCAATATAGATCGATACTCCCCACGTATTTCGGCAAACTTGCATGGCTCAAAAAATAATTATCAGGCATGTTCAAATTTTAACGCGTTTGAGCGCGGTCTTGGGAAAACACCCGAAACGAAAGGTATGTTATATCTGACGATATCAGCCTAAAGCAGTCGGGTGTACAATACTGTCCATTCAGTGATATTTTCACTTAATGGAACGTGCAACTAGTACATCGTCGTCTACTCTATCTAGGGGGGTTTGGTTCCCCTCGAGCGGATTGGCTAAAGACGAAGGGCATAGAAAACTGACGAGGCCGCCAAGGCCGAAACACTTGTATTCAGATGTACAAGCGCCCATAACATATCACATGCTTGGCTTAAAGAAGAATTATCAGGCACGACATGCTTTTGTTGACGAAAAAAACGAAAAAAACGTCATTGTGGAGAGTTGTGGCCCTTTCAATTTTCGCAGTTTCCTTAACTGATTCCTTTGATCAGGAAATTACAAGTGCACGCCCAGCCTTTGGCTTAGCTCAAAAAATTGAAGAGACCACAGCTCCTACTAGTGCCAAATAAAACAACTACTAATCAAGGAATAGTGGGGGTGGGATGGAATACAAAAATATTGAACTACTTCACCACCATTATACAACGACGTTCCCTAAATAATCGTTCCTCCTTTATACGATTTTTGTCCCAACAACAAGCCACAGTGATATCAAACCCTCGTGGAGTAGGAATATGAACAAAGACCATGGAGGTTTAGAATACAATGTAGAGCCGCTCTTGTTCAATGCCTTATTCTCTAGGTGAATCAGGTTATTTAAAGATTAAATTATCTCCGGAAAGTCCCTTTTATGGACGTTGTCCATTTTTTGGGATAATTAACTTCTACACTCTCAACAAGTTCTGGCACATACTGAATGCACTACGAGAAGAAGGTATTCCGCAATTTCTTCTCTCCGTTGATCTTCACGGAAAACGACAGCTGTTGTTCTCTTAATTACACCGAGACGGAGGTAACAAGCGCATACATCTCACAGTGGCGTCCTGAATGCTCTTACAGACGTCGTTTCATGGATCAGATTACGTTGTACGCTCTAAAACATACCTAGATGAAGTTGAAAGCAGAATAATCGTTTTTTCTAAACCATTGATGAGTTTGCTAATTTGCATGCTGCTCACTCAATGAATTGTGAAAGATGCAGAATATGGGCCAAAACGATTCTATTCGGTCCACTAATCTTCGTGAAAAATTGAGAAGAAAACGAGGAATTAAAGGAGCAATGGTGTCTAAGCAAAGTACACTTCAGTTTTGACTTGTGATAAGGCGCACCTTATACAACCATCAAGGCTTGATGGAAGAAAAATTTCGTAAGTTGATGGCTGGTAATACAGTAGTGCTTCGTTCTTAGTTTACTGCCATAACGTTTCCAAACTGTTCGTAACTGAACCATAAGAAAGCTTCCTAACTTAAGCCAAGATGTTCTGCAATGCTTTAGAACATGTGGGATTTTCTCACAACTCAACGCAAAACCTGGATGACGATGTTGATCGATAGCTCTTCATCACCACGAGTAGATCAGCTTTATTTTGTCCTGAGATTCTTATGTAAAAATCTTCCACATATATCCTCATCTAAAGAACTGAGGCGCAATGGATGTAATAGCTGACTGAACTCTAAGAAATTGTTGAAACGAGTCTATGGATCTGGTGAGCCGCTTTAAGCCGAGTAAGTACAAAGTTAGGTAACTGCTTACCCTCCGATCTTTCTCAAACCCTCTGGCCTGATCGTCACCCAGGCAAAACACTCAGAGGACAAAATTCTTGGATGAAAAGAACATTATATAGTAGTTCTACTTCGTAAGGTCAGGAGATGCAAATAAAAAATTTGAAGCGAGCAATCCAAGATGGTTAGAAGCTGACTTGAAAATAGTGTACACATGTGAGGACGAGGACAGTTTTTGAAAAATTTTAACAGAGCGACGTGACATAGCGGTTTTATTTGGAGTAAATTTGACGTCTCAAATGGGGAAATAGCTATTCCTGCTTTTCGTTGGCGTCTTTAGACCAGCTGTCATTGAGGTTTACTGTCACTTGTGATGGACAATATTCGATTGCCTTCGACTTTTTTACTAACACCTGCATAAGTTTGCATGTGGATGAAGCTCGTTACAGATGGCTCAAGGAACATTAAGCCTTCTTTCGAAACGGCACTAAATCGATCGCACAGCGCAAATCGCAAGGGGCACGCGGTTTTTGTTATTTAATATATGTTTTTTCTCCGTTTTGGAAAATTTTAGGTTTTTGCGTTACTCTGATACTGCATGATTTCCTCCACACGACCATATGCTTTTCATGCATATTTAACTCTTGTGTATGGAGAAAACTTCGAGTGGAAAACGTAATCTTCTTCTCGCTTTCAGAGCGCTCTATGGGAGTTTTTCGAAAACAAAACTCGAAACATGTTATCAGATTAATACATTATTTTTGTTTTTGGACGAGGTCTATATAAACAGTTGGAAGTAAAAGAACAGTCTTAGCTTCAAAATTTTCGAATTTGGAGCTATGAGTGACTAACGAACGCCCAGCGAAAAGTCATCTACAAACCTCAGTCGAGTAAACAAAGCAAACTGAGTGTGAAACATAGTTTTATTTTCGCTGCTACAACGTTATGAGAGAGGTTTTCCCAGAAATCGAACATCATGTGCAATTGAGGACATCTGAGCTTTGAATAAGTACTAAAAATTCGAAGAGATATAATTTCAGACAGCAAGAAAGGTTTTCGGAAAATCGCGCATACAAATGGATACTCGTCGACTCCGAAAGGATTAAGCAACCAATACGTAGAAGAAGTGCGTTCCGTCACTAAACTAGTTTAAGAGGGAATTACTTTCGTAAAATGTTTTAAATTCTTAGAAAAACTGCGCATGAAAACAATGCTGATACGTTTTTTTTTGTGGGCGATTTTACGGATCATTGATGGAGCTCTCATTTTCGCACTTATCCAACAATTGAGAGCATCATGATCAGTGCTCTAGCAAAGCACAGTTGTACGAGGTGTCATTTGTCAACCAAAGAATTTCCCAAATGTTAGTGTATTCCAATGGGTTTGTCGAGTGTGAAGCATTACAGTAGAAGCCAGAGATGCAGAGTGCCAAATGCCGTGACAACGGGGCGGGCGGTGCCGAGATTTGACATAACCCGGTCTTCTCAATCCTAGGAACATCCATCCCGCATACCGCACTCACAGTCAGTATGGCTCTCGACCACGAGAACGACCCAGGATGGCAGTACCTTCGCCGCTCACGCGAACAGGCTATGGAGGTGTTTTTTGCATAATTATTATTGAGTTCTCCTTTTATCATAATAAATGATACAGTGGTGATAGACCGTACTGCTTACATTGCTCATTGTCAAAGCTCTTAATCAGATATTTTCCTCTAGTGCATGTCCACAGCTGCCCATCTGTCATTATCATAATTATCAAAAACTTGGATGATTTTTCATTCAATATCCTCATACATTCTTCTTTTTTTCCATATATAGATTACGTATTTGAGATTTCAAACGTTCGTGACTCTTAGTAGTCAAAAGAGACATCTAAAGTGCAGTGTGATAATATTGAAGTAACAAATAGTGCTGGTATTATACGATCCTGGTTGTTCGCACCATACAGAAAATAGTAAAGACATTCATTATTTATCCTGTTTGTGGCAAAGCCATCATAAAAATACCAAAGCCTAGCACTATGATATCTTGAACATTTTCTTCGGGCTACTCCAGATCCTCGACTTTCTGGATTCGTAACATTTTTACTAATGTCTTTTTAGATAGTAACATCTCTGAATTGATTGAATACATTAGCGATTAACGCTAATTGCTAACGAATTGACGTTTCACTTACGTTTGCAATATGCTTAGGACCAATCAAAACCGTACGATTCGAAAAAGAACTGTTGGATTCCCGATGCTGAAGACGGTTATGTGGCGGGTGAGATCACAGCCACTAAAGGTGATCAGGTTACGGTTGTCACTGCACGAGGAAATGAGGTCAGAATTGCAGAATTTATTTTGCAAATCTCTTCTCGATAACGAAGCTATGCCTTCTCATTGATATATATTGCCAACAGCTGCTGGTTTTTCTTTTACATTCGTGAAGGCTAGCGACGCACATGTTGTAAAGAGGTGCACACGTGTGGATTTCCTCCGAATCACTTTTCTTCGACAATAAATTGGAGAAAAGTGATGTATAAACGATTTTTAGTCTAAAATCGAGGATTGCCAGACAAAGCGGTTTTGATGAATCCAGGTTTTATCTGGAACTTGAGAGAGTGGATTTTAACAGAAAAAGCTTATGCAAAGATTCCTAGAGAAAATACTTTTCAGGTCTCACTCAAGAAAGAGTTGGTGCAGGAGATGAATCCACCGAAATTCGAAAAAACAGAAGACATGTCTAACTTGACTTTCCTCAACGACGCGTCTGTCTTGCACAATCTGAGGGCACGCTACTCATCCATGCTGATCTATGTGAGTAATTTTTTTGATGCATTCGAGTAAAGAAAGAAAGTGCGTGATATCTACGATCTGAACCATTTCAGACATATTCCGGTCTCTTCTGCGTAGTAATCAATCCATATAAACGACTTCCAATCTATACAGAATCTGTGGCGAAGATGTTCATGGGCAAACGAAGAACAGAAATGCCGCCTCATTTATTTGCTGTATCTGACGAAGCTTATAGAAAACATGCTACAAGATCATGAAAATCAATCTATGCTCATCACAGGAGAGTCTGGTGCAGGAAAAACTGAAAATACTAAAAAGGTTAGATATAATATTTCTCACAAAAGTCTGCTACTAAGTGAATATTAATTAACAAAACTGATGCTTTAGGTCATTGCATACTTCGCAACTGTAGGTGCCAGTCAGCAAGAAGGTGGTGGTGCATCTTCCGATGGTAAGAAAAAGGTCACACTTGAAGACCAGATTGTCCAGACTAACCCTGTATTGGAAGCATTCGGTAACGCTAAGACCGTTCGTAATAACAACTCCTCTCGATTCGGAAAGTTCATCCGAATCCACTTCTCAAGAGCAGGACGTCTTGCCTCCTGTGATATCGAGCACTATCTTCTGGAGAAATCCCGTGTAATTCGTCAAGCTCCTGGAGAGCGTTGCTACCACATATTCTATCAAATTTTTTCTGATTACAAACCGGAACTGAAAAAGTCCCTAGAGCTTGACAAACCACTCAAAGATTATTGGTTTGTAGCCCAAGCTGAATTAAGCATTGACGGTGTTGACGACAAGGAGGAGTTCCAACTCACTGACGAAGCTTTCGATATCCTCAATTTTTCTCCTGAAGAAAAAATGGATTGCTATCGCTTGATGGCCGCTCTCATGCATATGGGCAATATGAAGTTCAAGCAAAGACCTCGTGAGGAACAAGCCGAGCCTGATGGCACCGACGAGGCAGAGAAGGCGGCCTCAATGTATGGCGTCGGTTTTGAAGAATTCCTAAAGGCTTTGACGAAACCTCGTGTGAAAGTGGGAACTGAGTGGGTATCTAAAGGACAGAATCTTGAGCAAGTCAACTGGGCAATCGGAGCCATGGCTAAAGGACTTTACGCTCGTGTCTTCCATTGGCTAGTTAAGAAGTGCAACTTGACTCTTGATCAGCAAGGAATTAGCCGTGATTTCTTCATCGGTGTGTTGGACATAGCCGGTTTTGAGATATTCGACGTAGGTTCTTTTTTTTAGTGAGATTGCTTATTATAGAACGATTTTTACGCTTAGAGTCCTCAGCGATTTGATATTGACTTATATGTTTAGGGAAGTCGGTCAGACTGATAAGAGCTAATTTCCTTCCTAGTTGCTTATCTGGCGCACAAATTGCATTTTGTATCTAGGGCACAGCTTGTCCGACACAGACCAGTGTACCAGGCGTACAATCAAAATCAATTCTCTACACTTCATAAGATACAAGTATTCCCTTTTTGAAGTCAAAGAGTTGAGGTAGATCTGTTGACGCACTCCTAAGATAACATGTTGATTAGATGCGCAACCGCACGAAATGATTGTCGAAGTCTATGTGTTTGAAATTCTAATTTCATCATTCAGTCATGCCATTCCAGCATCTTACAAGATAGGCTTGAATTCTGCACGATGCAAAAAATGATTGGCTCCTTCTGAAAAGCCTGCTGAAAGTGATTTCAAACTAACTGAACATGCTTTAGTTCAACTCCTTCGAGCAGCTTTGGATCAACTTCGTGAACGAGAAACTGCAGCAGTTCTTCAACCACCACATGTTTGTCCTCGAACAAGAAGAGTATGCCCGCGAGGGGATCCAGTGGACATTCATTGACTTTGGTCTCGATCTTCAAGCATGTATCGAGCTGATCGAGAAGGTTAGTGAATAATCTACAAACATGCTCTGCCATCTTTAGCATGCTGGTCACTTTCATTGCCCTGATAGTTTTGTATTTCAGCCTCTGGGTATCATTTCTATGCTGGATGAGGAGTGTATCGTGCCGAAGGCTACAGACCTCACTTTAGCACAGAAGCTCAATGAACAACACTTAGGAAAGCATCCAAATTTCGAGAAACCGAAACCGCCAAAAGGAAAACAGGGTGAAGCTCACTTTGCCATGAGACATTACGCTGGAACTGTCAGATATAACGTTACAAACTGGCTTGAGAAAAACAAAGACCCGTTAAACGACACTGTCGTCACCGTGATGAAGGCCTCAAAGGGCAACGATCTGCTCGTCGAAGTTTGGCAAGACTATACTACTCAAGAAGAAGCTGCTGTCAAAGCCAAAGGTAAGGTAACCTTGTCTAAAGAACAATAAGATAGGCCAAATAATCGCTATAAAATAGATTTTTTTTCAATAGCTGACGCGAATAAATTTCAGAAGGTGGTGGCGGAAAGAAGAAAGGAAAATCCGGTTCCTTCATGACTGTATCAATGCTGTACCGAGAGTCGCTTAACAACCTAATAAACATGCTCAATAAAACGCACCCCCACTTCATCCGATGTATCATTCCTAACGAGAAAAAAGCTTCTGGTGTGATTGATGCTGCTCTTGTGCTCAATCAGCTAACATGTAACGGTGTGCTTGAGGGTATCCGTATTTGCCGCAAAGGTTTCCCTAACAGAACTCTTCATGCTGACTTTGTCCATCGTTATGCGTTACTTGCTGCCAAAGAGGCCAAGTCAGACGATGATAAGAAGAAGTGTGCTGAAGCAATCATGTCAAAACTGGTGAATGATGGTAGCGTCACCGAGGAGATGTTCCGTATTGGTCTCACTAAAGTGTTTTTCAAGGCAGGAGTTCTAGCGCACCTTGAAGATCTTCGTGATGAAAAACTCGGCATAATCATGACCGGATTCCAAGCTCAAATCCGTTGGTATCTCGGACTGGCTGATCGAAAACGCCGTATGGAACAACGAGCGGGTCTGCTGATAGTCCAAAGGAATGTCCGCTCATGGTGCACTCTCAGAACCTGGGAATGGTTCAAACTGTATGGAAAAGTCAAGCCCCTCCTCAAAGCTGGAAAAGAAGCTGAAGAGATAGAAAAGATAAATGAAAGAGTCAAAGAACTTGAAGAAAGTCTTGCTAAAGAGGAGAAGCTGCGTAAGGAACTTGAAGACAGTTCGACTAAGCTACTGGAAGAGAAGAACAGTCTCTTCACTAATCTCGAGAGCACCAAAGGACAACTTTCCGATGCTGAGGAGCGTCTAGCTAAACTCCAAGCTCTCAAGTCAGACGCCGACAAACAACTTGCTGTAAGTAAAATTTTGTGGTTTCAAGTAGTGCAAGAGACCTAAGCGACAAATGAAATTACTTTTTTTCAGGAACTCAACGACCGTCTCGCCGATCAAGAAGACCGTAACGCTGATGTTATGCGTGCGAAGAAGAAAGTAGAATCTGAAGTAGAATCATTGAAAAAGCAAATCCAAGACCTTGAAATGAGCTTGAGAAAAGCGGAATCAGAGAAACAGTCCAAAGACCATCAGATTCGCTCACTCCAGGACGAAATGCAGCAACAGGATGAGGCCATAGCAAAGTTGAATAAAGAAAAGAAACACCAGGAAGAAATCAATCGTAAATTAATGGAAGACTTACAGTCCGAGGAGGACAAATCAAACCACACCAATAAGGTGAAAGCCAAGCTTGAGCAGACTTTGGATGATTTGGAAGATGGCCTTGAACGCGAGAAACGAGCTCGTGCTGATCTAGACAAACAAAAGCGAAAAGTGGAGGGAGAGCTGAAAATTGCTCAAGAAAACATTGACGAAGGTGCCCGGCAACGTCACGATTTGGAAAACAATCTAAAGAAAAAAGAGAGCGAATTGCATGCGGTGAGCAGCCGTCTCGAAGATGAACAGGCTCTAGTTAGCAAGCTCCAACGTCAAATCAAAGAGGGACAGAGTCGGATCTCTGAGCTAGAAGAAGAACTCGAAGGTGAACGCCAATCTCGTTCTAAAGCCGACAGAGCTAAGTCTGATCTCCAGCGAGAACTTGAGGAGCTCGGTGATCGTCTAGATGAACAAGGTGGTGCTACTGCTGCTCAAATTGAGTTGAATAAGAAGCGTGAAGCAGAATTAGCTAAGCTTCGCCGCGACTTGGAGGAAGCAAACATGAACCACGAAAATCAACTCGGTGGACTGCGAAAGAAGCATACCGACGCTGTTGCTGAGTTGACAGACCAGCTTGACCAGTTACAAAAACAGAAGGCCAAGATTGAGAAGGAAAAGATTCAGGCTAATCGTGAAGCTGAAGATCTGGCCGCTCAACTAGACTCTGAGACCTCAGCCAAACTTAACAATGAAAAATTAGCCAAGCAATTCGAACTTCAACTGACAGAATTGCAAACTAAATGCGATGAACAAGCTCGTCAACTTCAAGACCTTACTTCTCTGAAAGGACGCATTCAAAGCGAGAACGGTGAACTTAGTCGTCAGCTGGAAGATGCAGAGTCTCAGATGAACCAATTCTCACGTTTGAAGAGTCAGCTCACTAGCCAACTCGAAGAGGCTCGTCGCACTGCTGATGAGGAAGCTCGCGAGCGCCAGACCCTTGCCGCCCAAGCTAAGAACTATCAGCATGAAGCCGAACAACTCCAAGAAAGTCTTGAAGAGGAAATTGAATCTAAAAACGAGGTGATGCGACAATTAAGCAAAGCTAATGCAGAAATCCAACAGTGGAAAGCACGATTTGAAGGTGAAGGTCTCATTAAAGCTGATGAACTTGAGGATGCGAAAAGACGCCAGGCACAAAAGATCAGTGAGTTGCAGGAAGCGCTAGACGCAGCCAACTCCAAGATCGCCTCTCTAGAGAAGACTAAGAGCAGATTAGTGGGAGATCTCGATGATGCACAGGTTGATGTAGAGCGAGCAAATACGTTTGCTAGTTCATTGGAAAAGAAACAAAAAGGCTTTGACAAAGTCATCGACGAGTGGAGAAAGAAGACCGATGACTTGTCTGCAGAACTTGACAGTGCTCAGAGAGATGCTAGGAACACATCAACTGAATTGTTCAAGGCAAAGAACGCTTTAGAAGAACTACACGAGGTTGTTGAGGGCCTACGTCGCGAGAACAAGAGCTTGAGTCAAGAAATCAAGGACCTTACTGACCAGCTTGGTGAAGGAGGTCGTTCAGTACACGAAATGCAGAAGATAATCCGCCGTCTAGAGATTGAGAAAGAAGAGTTGCAACATGCTCTTGACGAAGCAGAGGCAGCCTTAGAAGCAGAGGAAAGCAAGGTGCTCCGCGCCCAAGTAGAGGTGTCGCAAATTCGCTCGGAGATCGAGAAGCGCATTCAGGAAAAAGAGGAAGAGTTTGAAAACACCCGCAAAAACCACCAGCGGGCTATGGATTCAATGCAAGCCTCACTCGAGACTGAAACCAAAGGAAAGACTGAATTGCTTAGAGTGAAGAAGAAGCTCGAAGCAGATATCAATGAACTTGAGATTGCTCTCGATCATGCAAACAAGGCAAACGCCGATGCACAGAAAAATCTCAAGCGTTATCAAGAACAGATTCGCGAATTGCAGCTCCAGGTTGAGGAAGAGCAACGCCAGCGAGATGACATCCGCGAGCAGTTCTTCAATGCCGAAAAGAGGGCCACACTACTTCAGTCAGAAAAAGAGGAACTTTTGGTGGCTAACGAAGCAGCTGAACGAGCACGTAAGCAGGCTGAGTACGAAGCGAGCGACGCACGCGATCAAGCGAACGAAGCCTCTGGACAAGCTGCATCGTTAAGCGCTATGAAGAGAAAACTGGAGGGCGAAATTCAAGCCATGCACGTGAGTATCTTTTTAATTAAAAAGTGTAGTGAAAGCAATGTAGTCAGTAAAGTTTTGAAAATTATAAGCTGTTCGATTCACAACATTCTATGCTCTCATTACATTCTAAAGATAGATAGATACCAAAGTCCTTACAGTTTGGATTTTCACACTACAAAGTCTCCAGAAAAAAGCTATAGGCCTCAGTGCTAACATGAAAAGAGCGCTCTATAGGCTGACCTGGATGAAACTCTCAACGAGTACAAGGCTTCTGAAGAGCGCAGCAAGAAGGCGATGGCTGATGCTAGCCGTCTGGCCGAAGAACTTCGCCAAGAGCAAGAACACGCTATGCAAACTGAACGAATGCGCAAAGGTCTAGAACAACAGCTAAAGGAGATGCAAGTTCGTCTCGATGAAGCCGAAGCTGCTGCACTGAAAGGAGGAAAGAAGGTAGACGCTCAAAAAGTGTGACTTTCGAAGATTTTCTTCTATTGAAAACATTAAGGTTATCGCCAAACTGGAACAACGAGTGCGTGAGGTCGAGTCAGAGTTGGATGCTGAACAACGTCGATACCAAGAGGCTAACAAGAATCTTGGTAAAGCCGATCGCCGAGTGCGCGAGCTTCAGTTCCAGGTGATTATTCGTTTTGTTGAATTTTAGAACTCGTAAAAAAAACGTTCCAATAAGCTAGTGTAACTCTTCAGGTCGATGAAGACAAGAAAAACTTTGAACGTCTACAGGATCTGATCGATAAGTTGCAGAACAAATTGAAGACCCAAAAGCGCCAGATCGAAGAAGCGGTGAGTAAGCAATTCCAGTTCCCAGTTTACCAGCTGTTTTCTTAAAGTCAAAATTTGTGCTCGAAGCTACTAATACAAAGAGCGGTAAAATGGTTTCGAACAGAAGACAATGTAAACGCAGTAACTTTCATTACATTGCAAACTTTTCAGGAAGAGGTGGCAAATACCAATCTGCAGAAGTATCGGCAAATCCAGCATCAACTCGAAGATGCCGAAGAGCGTGCTGATGTAGCCGAGAACTCTCTATCGAAAATGAGGGCCAAATCTCGGTCGAACGCCTCTATGGCTCCTAGCGGTCTTCAGACATCGCAGTCTGCAACGGTGATGCGATCACCTTCTCGTTCTCGAGTTAACGACTTCTAGGTAGAGAATTCGATCTGATGTCACCTCATCTAGTTATTAAGCGTACTTGGTGAAATTTAGCAAGATATCTATCCTTCTTTAGTAGACCATAGTCTTGTTGAATAGTTTGCATCGATTTCACAAGTTGTTCTTATTCCGAGATACGGTGACGAAATCAATGTCACTGTTATGTGTTATTACAATCGTCTAGATTGTTGTATAGAAATACGCATCTGTGCGACTAAGAGAAATAGCCGAATAAATGGAATTTATATCACCGATTTTATCTCTCAATTTACTCACACACAAAGAAAAACAAGAAAATCACTGTGGGAGAAAAACATTTTAACAATGATTATAAGTGACGGATTAGGAATGACCTTTAATCTCTTCGCTGTTGTAGCAGAGCTTATACAGTCACGTAGTAATCAAAAAAAAAAAACGTGATTTTCACAACATTGATGAACACATAATTAATAAATTCAACAAAACAACAAACAAAAAGAAGACCGGTTTCTAAAGATGTCGTTTTTTTTTTTTTGAATGAAAAAAATTTCCACAGATCGAACAGGATATCAATAATTTTGAACCTTGTGCGCCTTCATATTGTCATAATCGCGAGACAACACACCGCAAAAGTTTACGACACCAAATGGACTATGCTTCCAAAAAGATGATGTAAAAACAACAAAAACAATAATTTCAGTCCTGGAACACACATTCACGTCATAGGTAGGGAAGAAAAAAAAGAACTGATATACAAAATATTCTATTATCTACTCATTAAACAAAATGAAAGACAATAACATGTTTCCTATGTAATTTCAAGACCATGCTGCTGATAGGGAATTGTTTCTAGCAAACTTTTTGCTAATAATACTTCCTGCAATTAGTCCAAACAGAACAACACTAATCAAAACATGATCAAAGTCGTCTTTCAGAATATCAAATGTTCCAGATGGATGAAGACGCGTGAAGAACACATCAATTCCATAAGCGAGCATTAGACTAGTAGATTCGAGTCCAGAAGCGCTAAAACTACAAAAATCTAAAACAACGATTTGAATAAGAAAAAATAAAAGTATCTATGCCATTAAACATGTGCAGATATTCTCCCGGCGCCATTGATAAGGTGGGAAAATAACTCTGCGCAACAAATCAGAAATTGTAACGTCATTGAGTCACAATCTCAGACCACAATACATATCACCAAACCTCTAATAACCAGTGCATGTATATGGGCTCGATCACCTTCACCCAAAACCGTTACAGTTAAAAACGACAAAAAATAGTCCGCACCACTTCCATGTCAAGCCTGATTACCGATGGTTTTGTTAAGCACTTGATTTTCAAGCGTCGAGTAACAATGTGATAGGCGGATAGATCGAAGTCGGTGCAATTCGGTTAGCAGGGAACAAATAAAAAATCGACCTCATTCAATGGAGGAACTTTCGTAAGAGTGTTAGTAATCATTCGAAAGTTCAAATCTCCAGCTAGTGCGGTACGCAGTTTTTTTTTTGTTGCAAGACTCTATTTATAACGTTTGAAGGAAGGGAAAACATTTGTGTTTCACACACGCATTTTTTCGAAAGATAGAGCTCTTCCTTTAGATACTAGTGATCAATTGATATCGTGAAATTTAGAGATTCCAACGCTGTGCTTATTTTCTGGAAAGACAGCTTCCCTGCCAGAGCAGCATGGGAAATAAGATTAAATTTACGTACGCGAGCATGCGTTCTCTGGTCAATTCACGGGCTGTGAGATGAGGTGGCGGTGGGGGCTTGCCCCGATCACCGATTGCGTCTACGTGAAGTGCAATTTGTTGCCTGATTAGGAATTGTTTCTCCCCTTTGAAAGAAACTCTAAATTAGACGTCTTACTTTGATATTAAAAGATTTTCTCTACATGTTCATATGCGTTTCGTGCCTCCAAAGACATGATAAATATACTGCATTGCCGATGTAAAACAAAAATTTTGGATATGACAGCGTAATAAAAGAGTGTTTTGAAAAACGGGCTACGTATCACGCTAGCTAGAGATTTAAGCTTTTGAATGATTACTAACACTCCTATGAAAAGTTATTGTCTCGCGAATGGGTCGAATATTCATTTGTTCCCCGCTAACCGAATTGAACCCAAAAGCCTATATGCTAGTTGATATAATGATTCTCTGTCACGTCGAAAAATCTTCTCATCGGTCATCTTTGTGTGTAAACAAAAAGCGCTCTTCATCTGAAAGACTTCCACTGTGCGTAAGGCACCACTTCTGAATGAGCTCTGCGAGCTTCTGATGTTGAACACGACCAATAGAATAAAGAACGTTGACCTCGAGCACGCATCTGACTCTTGCGGGTATCGCTTACGCACAGAACTCACTGTGAGCTTTAATAGCAAAGTTTCATAAAAGCTCCTGCTCTTCAAACGAAGAAGAGTGTTTGCGAACACACAATTCACTTAGTTCTAGAGAACCCAAGGCACATTTAGATGGTTCATTCCAATCAGTCGAGTCGCCGGAGCGTGCCACCGAGAAAAAACTTACCCATAGTCTTCTTTCATCAGTTTATTATGACTAAAGAGCGTTGCAAAGATTAACTCACAAATTATTTTCAACAGATTGAAATCTACGTATTATTTCCCACATGACTTTTATTACATTCGCTCAATGGAATACCTTGATTGAAATACAACTGCAGGATAGTGTTTCTATTCTCGAGGTTTGCATATATGCCCTTACAAATACTCGCAGTGGCCTACCCATGCATCTAGTTAGTGCTGCTGAAAACTCTTAATCACTGCGGCACACGCGACACACCCTAAGTTGCTAGATCTCCAAATAAGTTTCAGAACGTGAACCAAAAATTCAAAAATCTACTTTTCCAAGTGATTGAAAGTATTAAATAACATTAACTGAAGTAATCTCCGTTTGCCTATGTGCAATTCTGCCAACGCTCAGGCAACAGTTTAATCTGAACATTGGAAATCAACGGCCAAATCACCGATTGACAAAATCGGATTTTCTTAATCGCTTCAATGATCACTTTCCGATCAATTTCACAAGGTGTTCCCGATTTTGGTTGATTGGCCTCATCAGTGTCTCCATTGCGAAACTTTGTAAACCATTCACACGCCGTAGTTCTACCCACAACTTGGCGGCGTTTTGCACGATTGATGTTGTCACATAAAGCTCGAAAATTGTAACTTAATTGAAACTCGTAAATCAGTAAGTTGCGAATGACTACCTGTGATGGCTCCATTGTTGGACAAGTGTGTGCAAAAATATATCAAATGATGCGCAAGAAAATTCTGCACAAAATATATAAAAGATAGACTTGTTTTTGTGGGGAATTTTTATCTTCTAGATCCAGTTCGGAAACTCAGTTGGAGACCTAATAATTTATAAACAACAATATGATCAAACAGATATTATTGATACGAATATGCTATGACCCAAGAGAATTTATCTGAACAGAAACTAACGCAGTTTTGATTCCTCGAACAGCATGTACAGTCTGATTGTAGTTTACCATGTCTTCAGTAGCGATCGGAATTTCAGGAATATACGGTATTACCATCTCTTCACGCATTTCCTGGGTTATCTCAAGAGGTCGTGTAGCGTCTAGTAGTTTCCGCGTTATCTCATGTATTCCACCCAGGGGAAGTGCAAGCAGTAAGGATCGCGTGGTTATTCCTTGCTCTAAAAGCACGAATATTAACTGAATGAAATTGTTAGATAAACGGAATAATGACTCAAAACGCCTTTACTCAATTGATTTACACAAGTGACATACACATGACTGATTCACCTCACCAGATAGATTGACGGTTCCTCGAAAGCGCATAGGTCTACTATTTCTCAATAGCCACCCTGCTCACAACACATACCTGTTTCACTTACTGCCATTGCATTGATTCCTTGAGCATATATAAAACTTTGAGTTACAAGTTCAGGAGGTTGTTTCAACGGGGATAAGGAGTCGAAATAATCCTGCAGGATATAAAAAAGAGAAACAAATGCTCACCATTTCTCTTAGTAAAAAAAAAGGAAGCCGATGAAATACCTTGTTAGTCCGCTCACCACCCTCATAAAGCTCTATTACGCCTATTTCAGTTCGTCTTCCTTTCTCCGACCAGTATGAATACTGTAATAAAGAACTCAACATTACTCTCCGATATTTACCTCGTGTAATAGATATAAAAAACATAGGTTTTCTAAGTCATCTGGCGACAAATGAAGAGAAGATCTCTTTCATTGAATAATTGCACTTTCAGAAATCACTCGAAAGCTTAAATCTCTAGCTACTGCGTTACGCTATCCTTTTTTTAAACCCTATCATTCAAAAGCATTCAAGACAAAATTATATAACAATCATTGCAATCGACTCTTTTGAAAGCTCACTTGAGAACAATAAAATCTGACAATGTATTCAGAGTATTACATTCAATTCATTCTAAGCATTCCTTTTATCAAAATTCTGTTTCATACCCGCCGCGCACTGCAACTATTACTTCGCTGAAAGCATGAAAAGCATATAAACGTGTAGAGGATATCTTGTGTTAAAGTCGCACGCTTTATTTGGAGCTCTCCCAAAGCGGTAAAAAGGTCCCAGATTGAGTAAGAATAATTTTACTTCAAATGTGAACTGAGCTAACGAAACTGGTCAATCGCCGTATGGAATCCAAGGCTAGCACTACACACACATACACAAACACACACACACACACACACCCACACACACACACACACACACAACACACAACACACACACACACACACAACACACACACACACACACACACACACACACACACACACACACAACACCACACACACAACACACACTGGTCAACAAACAAATGCGCCGCGTAGGTGAAACTCGATCTTATTTTCCCTGCCACATTGCAGCGAAAAGGTCTTTCCAGAAAATAAGAACAGCGTTGGATTCGTCAAAGCTTATGCTATCGAATGGTTATTCATAATTCCTAAATACACTTCTGTCTTTTGGGAACTGCGTGTGTGAAACACAGATGCTTTCTTTCTACTACAGCGTTATGAAAAGATTTTTTTCCAAAAACGGTCACGTAGTACAGTAATCAGAGACTTAGGCTTTCAAATGATTACTAGCTCTTATAAAATATTCTTGTCCAGCAAAGGGTTGATTTATTCATTTTTAGATTTCTAGATAAAAAAAAGAACCGAAAAATCTAAGAAAAAAACAGCATTTTTTGCCCAACTTTTAGTGGTGGACAATGATAGGTAACTCATAAATTGTCTCACTCAAGACTCAGATATCATCGCTTACAGGATAGCAATTGATCGATAGGACAGCGCGACTCGCAATTCGCAGCGCGCAATTTTCGTTTTTTGACTACAATTTTCTTATCTGTCTTTAAAAATCTCTACGAAGTTCTTACTGCATAGACATCTTATACTTGCAAAGTAAACTCCGAGGGCAAAATCTGATCTTCTTTTCGATCTTAAAAAGCTATATAAAGATTTTTTGAAATAAGGAAAACTATGTTTCAGAATCAACGAAATTTGAGCTATCGGATGAGTACCCAAAAAAGCTCAGCGAAAGCCATCCACATACCCCAGCCAAGCAAGCAAAATAAAGCAAGTGTGAAACATTATTTTATGTTCGCTTTGAAAACCAAAAACATTATCAAAATCACTGCGATATCAGCTTTCGAATGAATTCAAAAAATCCAAGGAAAAAACTGATTTCCAATAGAAAGCCTTCAAAAAAAAAACCGTGTAACCGAAAGGATCCACGATGCTCCGGAAGAGTTATACGGCCAATCTATCACTTGAAAAAGAAAATGTGCTGTGTATCCTAGAGGTGATTTTGAATCAAAAAAGACAACCGTACCGCAATCCAGTGTTCACAATGGACAATATGCACAGGTGCAGTGACTTTAGCTAAACGAGCAGAATGTATCATCTGTCCTGAGACCACATCCACTAGGAAAATTGACAGGTATTGATTTACCGAGTCCAAAGTACCTATTGCAACCTAAAGCAGGTCAACATATAATTATATTGATTGGATCAACATGAACAGGGATTCTGACGGACCAGATTTGGATTCACATATTTGTACTGCACATTTCGATCAATCAATACTCGTCCTTGTGAGTGAACTTTTTCTGAAATAAATAACAAACAAGGAAAGACTGAAGTTGGTACACAATGGAAGCCAAACTTCTTCATAGACAACGTACGATGCATAGGTTTGCCTTTTATTTCAATTATTTTCTCCGTCGAGGTTATATGTAAATCGGCTTCCCACGTTTTGATGATTTTATTTTCCAAAAAATCCATCATAGCACCGGAAATACGCGAAGAATCTGTTAGGAGTATGTACACGGGAGGAGCAGCCATCAATATCTCCTTAGGTTGGGGCGGATGTAAAGATATCTAAAACTCGGATATTTTAGAGATCACTTGGGAAGCTTTCAAAAAGTAGCAACATCCCTGTCAAAACTTTTCTTAGATCAGATTAAATCATCGGTTTAATGTACGTATCTTCACCAATCCGCAACCGCTTGTACCATATGTGATTACCGATTGCTGCGCCGTGTATCAGCTTACTGGGGCTTAATGTAATGGGTGTGCCCCCTAATGCAACTCTGATATTTAACTCAATCAAATATTCTACTCCTTAACTTAATTTGATTCTATTATTCTATTTATTTGATTATTCTACAACATCTACGATTAGCACCTTCGTAATACTCTACGAAGAATTTGCATTGATTAACAGCATAAGATTTATGACAGCTTCTCTCAACAACATACAAAAACACTTCCGGAAAAAAAAATTACAGTGGAAACCTGTATCAATAAGAAATTTTTTTCGCAGTGTGCAGTATCATTTATGATGAAATTATTGTTTTAATGTTCACTATGAAGCATTTACGCTGTTCTGCGATTCTTCATTAGAAAGTTACAACAATATCATTGAAGCGCGCCCAACGGCCTATCGAGCGCACCGCGTGCCGCGGAAAAAATCAATTTTGTACCGAAAGTGTTGGTTGGTACTACTGCGTAAAAAGGCAGTATACCAGCTGCGCGAACATATGATACGCACTAATCTGCTGATTGAGTGTATTCGATGCTTTGGATGCGCCAAGTCGACTCGCACCTCTCTCTTTTCACCTAACCAGGCATCAAATGTCGAGAGGCCAAAGTAGTACGGGGTTTCCACCTATGTCATCCTGATCAATGAATTTTCAACCGATGAAAATCGAAAACTTTGCGCCTGCAATAACCACTCCTAAACAACGGCTCTTCAGTCTGATTCTCTAACTAGTGGGTCAGTTTTTGATAACTAGCAGGCCTTTTTTCTATACAACGACAAACAAAAATTATCGCAAGAAACAATTGTTAATTCTAAATTTGTCATCGATGAGATGAGAAGCTTGGTCATCGCTCATCATAAAACTATCAGAAGGGTGCAGTTTGTCTTCTAAAAGATACGATGTGCTTATTCAATCATTTTGAACACCACATATCATAAAATGTTGAGCGACACGTAACACTCTGAACTTCAGGTTGGAGTTGAACCCCTGTTTCACCCTTTTCCAGAGTCGTATGATACCACTACACCCCTGCGGCCTTTGCTCTGCTAGCATTCTTCCCGCGATATGAGGCATCAGAGCGATTACATCAAATAATCGTCCACGGCTTCGATCTGGTAAGAACATATCGGTACTAAACCTAGTTCAGCTGGCAGCTACTGAATGTACATGATTGACAACCTTAATTTGCCGCTTTTTTAAAAACTTATTTCTAATATTACCATGACTTGTTCCAATTTAAGAATAAATAATTCCAGAAAGCAGTAAAGTTTAGAATTTTGGTAACTTTGAAAACTGCAATCGAGCTTCCAAACATAATGATTATGAGTGTTATACTACCTTAATGATATCGAAATGAAGCAAAAAGAAGAAAAAAAAACGATATTTAAATTAATTATTACCTGATTATCTTGACCTATCACCACCAATGGATGTATGTGATCTTGTCCAACAAAACTTAACACATCAACACGAGATATGGCGAACGATAACTGAGTTCTCTGGCTCACCTTACCAGTTATTGGATTGAAGAAGACCAAAATACCAGCAGAATTCTGTAAGTATTCAATTCAAGATCAATAATGATGATAACATCGCAGAAATAACATAAATGTATTAAACTGACTGAGCCTTTGAATGCTACCGAGGCTTGTCCAGGTAACTGATAATGGGTAGTAGACCTTTGCACGAATAAAGGCACCTAAACAAAACAGTACAGTTCCGTCACGTCAATCCACTTTCCATCCCTTTAGTGAAAGGCCTTTACCATTTCTTTTCAGACTTTCAGTAATCATTCGATAGCTTACTTTTCAGCAACTCCAATACTAAATTCGTTTCCTAAAAACGCCTTTTAGTGCGCTGCACTTTATCGCGCGTATTTTCGTTATTTATTTGAATTTTTTTCCCTCGTTTTGCACAAATTTCTAGGTTTTTTGTATGAGTTACAGAAGAGACACTGTTATATCACTCTTTGAGTCTATGACACTTTTATTTCGATTTCGTACTGCCAAAGAAGCCCTTTACAAAGCGTAAGCCTAAGCAATTTGAGCATAGCAGTGATTAACGTAATCTTCTTTTCGTTCTTTCTGCGCTGGAAACTGATACTAGCTTCAGAATCAACATAATCTGTGCTATCAAACAACTACTTGAAGCCTTTCAAAAGAGAACCCACAAACACTAGCCGTCTTGGTGTCTTTCATTCACGCACACCTTAACAGAGGAATAACTGCGCGCTGAGAGTGAAACTCAAGTTTGTTTTCGCTGCTAAAGCGCACTAGAGCCTTTCCAAAAACAAGCTTGGAATTGAAATCGCCGAGATTCAAGATTTCGAATGACTACTTTAGTCTGAACACAGCGCAGGCCTTGTCTGCAACGGTTGAAAAATGGATTGAGGATTACGAAGATGATGCGCAATTCTTGTCATACTGTAACACACCTCATTTTTCCCCGTGAGGCTAACTAAAGGAGTGAAATCACTGTCAAGATATAGTCGCCAAAGTATATCACCATCGCTGCTATCAATACCGAAAACAACACCATCTAGAGATGTAGCTACAATCATTTTTTGTAGATTGAAGAAATCTCGTTCCAGTACCTTTTCACGTCGGCTAAAACAAAATTTAGATTCAACTCCAAAGTTTTTTTTTTAGCGTTGGAGCTATATCACGATAACTCACTTGTTCAATTTGGCGGCACTTCGAACATGATCGAGTAGTTTTGAGAACGAATTCGTTCTTGTGGTTATGACATACAAAACAGAGAACATCTTAAAAAAACAATCAAGGCTTTACAAATTAAGTGAAATGGAGAATTTGCAAACACAGTAAAATTGAACACAACTAAGCGTTATTAGTTTAAATAAAATAAAAAAGAAAACAAATGAAACACCTGCCAACTAAACGGATTGGAAACATAGAATTCTGCCCAACAAAGCTGATCTTCATCGGACAGTGCTCAAAGAAGCATAAGGGGAGAGACGAAGATATATAAATTTACAAGAATAGAGAAGTGTGGGAAAACCATCGTGGGACTAAAGAGATAGTCAAGGATGCACTGGAGTGATATTACGAGCTGTCTTTATGCCACCGTGTAGATTTTCCAGAGACTTGTCACTGTTTTTCTATAGTCGAAACTAACTTCAACACAAGAAATAGTTCTGCGCAGCACTCAATACTGCTAATATCATCATATCACTGCTTTAAACTTGGATATATATATATATATATATATTTATATATAGGATCTTTGCCTAGATATACATCTAAAGGCTGTCAGCATAACTAGGTTCAATGCCGATATGCGCTCAGCAGACCCAACAAATTCGATACTTTGTATCGCAGAGAGATTGTTAGAAGAACAAAAGCCCAGTAGTATAGTGGTTAGCCCGCGCTGCCGGAAAGGCTAACGCGGGTTCCACTCCTGTTTGGGTCAAAGTTTTGCAGATCATACAATGATATTGGCGATGTAGCTCTAACTTTGACACACTTTCATCTTTTATCTTTTGTATCTTCCAATGAAACAACATGCACAATTTCCGCTGCCGCCATGTAATTTTACGCCACAATTATAATTCACTAGTTATTCATACGGCCCTCTGAAATTAGCAAGGCCCTCTTCTTTCGCCATGAACAGACACTTTCAAATTTTGGTAGTTGCTTCTCTGAGACAGGCCTAATTATTCGGCATTTTATCTTTTCAATTCCTCTACATCTACCAAGCTGATCCATACAAGAACTACAGATTGCCATTATGGGCGGCAAAGAAAATAGCAATCAACCATTGGCAGAGAGAATAATTTCGTACTCCTGGCTACATCAAGCTTTTGTGCTTTCCGTGAAAGAATGTAAGAATGTGAATAGTGTGTTGAGAACAAAGAAGAGGTCCAATTTCAGCTTTTTAGAATCTCTTAATCAACTATGATCCAATTTGAAAAGCTATGGGCCCACCTGTTTCTACAGCTACCAACTTACAATATATATGCCAGTCTGTACAAAATCACCTCACTTATCAAAAAAGGGCTTGAGAGTGCTTGAAGAGTGGTGATACCGATCGCTACGAGTAAGGTGCTGGTTCGACCTAACCCAAAACTCACCTGTAATCCCACCATTTCAGGATGGGCAGCTAGGTATTAGTTTGGTCTAGGAATAACCTCATTTGCTCAATGCACGTAGGATCCCGCCAACAACTCAACAAGTGTTCAAGAACGTTCACAGAGAAGACGGAAATCCTTGAACTGCAGTCTCACATGTGAGCAAGTTTGGGGAAATTTGTGGACGATGTCCACACAAGAAGTGAATCAGATTATGTGCAGCACTTATCTTACTTGTTAAGAGGAGTTACAAAGAAATACGCAAGCCAAAATATGTATAGATGCGTCCTCGAACCGTTTATAGGAAAAGTGCATCATTAGTGTAGAAATGGCAACAGATAAAGCTCTTAGCGTTTATCAATCCCTAAGGGATGCGTCAAGCACTCGACTTCATCAAGAACGTTGGGGGGTGAACGAATGTCTCTCTGGCCTCTTACAATGACTCGCCGGTTCACGTCGGTAGGATCTTTTCCAGAATTGGTGGCTAAAACGGTAATGACGATGTTTATAAACGGTTTTCTTATTAGAGAAACACATCTTTAGATCGACAGATGGCCCAATATGTGAATAACCAACAAGTTCAGACGAGTCATACGAATTACTAAAACTTCCGTTTCTCTATTTTTCCGTATCAGGAGACGCTCTCTGAGCATGGTAGTTTATGAACAAGAGTAGGTACAATTAATCATAGATTTGGCATAAACATAGAGAGATACCTGATTCATTGTATCTAGAATCCATTTGTGAATTTGTGATGCCTGTGAAACCAAACGTCTAACGAGTGACGACGTTATATCACTGGATCCTGTAAAGAAAATTTTTACCATCAACCTTAACCTGTTAACTTTGCGAAATCTTTATTCCACTTCGTTTTGATCAGATACACTATTCCGTAATTCAGTCTGAATCGATGGATCATTTCTATGAATTAACAATGGAAATTGATTAAGATAAAGGATAATTCAAGGTGAAGGGATTTTAAAGTTTTAAATAATAAAAAAAAAAACCATATGATGAAACTCAAAAAACTTAACTTTACTTCCGACTTTTGATAAGATTTTCGATTCCCAAATATGAAATTTTTCACATAAAAGACGAGAAAAATTTCAAAATTAACATTCCCCCCATTTTTTTTCAAAACCAGCTTCTAAGCATGCAGTTCCAAACAAAACAGACGACATGTACCACACATACATGGAAGGAAAACTCAAAATATCTACCAAATCAAAATACGTCTTATAATCCGAAACAAGTTCAATGCAAAATATAGTGCCGATGCAAATTTTGAAAAAAAATTTCGTTCTATTTACAGTTTTCCAAAATTGAAGTTTTTGATATGTTTGAAATTGAAAGAGAATTCATAAAAACATATACAAACATGCTATGATATTGTATGATCAGATAGAAATCCTTTTATCTAACCACTCTCAGCTGTGGTACGAAGATTTGGTTATACCTAGTAATGTAGAGTTAGTAATGTAGAGTGATATGCAAAACTGGTACTAGGCGGGACTCGAACCCGTATCTCACTCTGTCGGCAGCGCGTGCTCTACCCGTTACACTACAGAAGCCCGTTTTGCCCACTCTTTCTACATCCTGTGATACACTTGACTCTTCTCTGAATCTGTATACTTCTTAACTCTTCAAATCTCCTAGCAATAGAGAAGTTATCGTCAGTCGTCGGAAAAGGAGCTGTAGGATTTTAGGTGTAAAGCAGCAAATTTCCAAATTACTCAGGAATCTATATGACCATACAATAATTCATCTTAGCTGTCCACCAACCTCTTTCCTCAAATTCGTCTTCAATCATTTGTTGTAATTCTGAAAGCGGTAGATCGATCATTTCAACAGCACTAATTCTAGCTAAGGCCTCTTCACGCACCCATTCAGAAGTCACAGAGGATTTCGCTATATCAACAACGAAAAATTCCATCCTGAAACTGAGGACATTTGATTCAAAAAGGCCTTAGTGCGAGACCATAACTTAAAATCGATAGCCTTGACCTACCTGCAGTCCGCTCCAACAACTAATAGTTCTAAGGCATTCTTTGATGACATGTAAGCAGCCTTTACGGGAGCAATATCAACTCCATTGAAGGGAAGTACATTCTAAGGAACATATATTTTCCATCATCAACGGTACTTGGAGAGATCCAACAATTTTGACTGATAGAAAAATTTTGAAGCTCCGACAGGGATCGAATTCGCATTTCATCCTTACCGAGGGAGCGTATTAACCTCTTAACGCACCACCAAGGTTCCTATTCTGCTGCCACTCCTGGATGCAAGGCATCGGAGCTATATGCAACCAAACCGTCAACGGCACCTTGTATCGCGGAAAGAGTGATAGCAGAATAAGAGCGCGGCATTGCGATGGGTTAGCACGCGCCACTGGAAAGGGTGGAGATGCAGATTCGATTCCCATCCAAGATCCAAAATCTTGTACATCACTCAACATTATAGGACCTATAATTAAAACATCACACCAGTGCTAAAAACGTGTAAATAAAACAATTCTTGCTTGAAATATGACTAGATTTGCACCTTGAAGATTATTTTAGACGTCTCCATGTCGTAAACTTCTATTTCTTTCCCACTGATTACAACGAGCATACTAGAACTCAAAGCCGCAGCATCAACTCGATGCTCAATACTAACTTTCTGAAAAAGCTCTCGCATAAAAAAATTGTGAAGTATAATAATTAACACGAATAGAATTGTCTTAGGAGACCTTGTTAAGTCCAGATGATGATGTCACAGCAAAGACCAAAGCAGACTGCAAGCCGTTGACTAGCAGAAAATCTCTATCCAATACTTTTAATCCTCTAAACAATTGAAAGAAAGATTATCAAGAGAACAAAAGAAATCGCAAATCCGCAAACCTGACAGTGAATCCCAAAGTTTCTTTATGTAGTTGGATAGTAGGAGAGGTAATGTCGACCCAAGACATAGAATTTTCATGACCACACACGAGTAAATTGTGTAGAATAACGCAACTAAGGATCCAAATGATGAGAAAGAAAAAGCCGAAAGAAGAAAACGTTACAATTTCGACTCACTCCTCTGTTGATGCAAGACCAGTATTGATAGATCTGACCGTGCTAGCCTTCCCTGAACTTAAAGAATAATCCTTCACATAGAGAATACCTTCCGATATATACAAATGGGATACGTAGTCAGCATTAACCGATAATCCTGACCAACTACTGAAAAACCAAAAGCATACCGAAATATGAAGCAAAAGAAAAGAAACGACAAAATCGCTATTACCTATCTGAAATCTGAGCTGTCCACAAACTCTCGCCGTTTTTTGAAAACGCATAGAGCTTTCTTGAACTCAAAACCACCACCGTTTGCTCGAAGACAGTAATACTAAGAGAATGTCTGGAACGAGAACACTGATATGCGGAAGCACATAGACTAAAGGGATAACGGACTAAAGCTCTCGGATCACGATCAATCGCTGGAAAGATGCGCCATGCATTGGACTTCATCCATTACAATGACTAGTGGTGGCCTGCCGACTTATCAAGTCTGCTGATATCCAGCAAAAGGTCTGATACCAATTCGCCGACTCTCAACAGGACGGAAAGCTTAGTGAGCCTTGGCGCGTCGAACCATCACCACGTGTGCGTCGCAGAGCACCTCTAGACCACTGCGTCACACGCGTATATCACAATTATGAAATCTAAAAGAAATCTTGGAATGATACACGAACTTAACGCTATCCTCTCTTGTGATAGGCTTCTGCCATAGCAAAGCACCATCTCTCTTACTCCATGCTCTAACAACACGTCCGCTGTCCGAGATAGTAAACATCGCTAAAATTCATTATCAATAAAAATTTCGTAGCTGTTAAACGAACGGATCATCGAACATACCTTTATCGTCGGCAACGGTAGGAAGCTGGAGTCCTTTCGCATCTTCTTGAATACGCCGCCATACTTAAACATAATAGATGATGTTCTTAAAATGATTACAGAAGAATACTTGGTTTCATAACAAGCGAATAACTAATAATGATCATTTCCGTTAAGTCCACCCTAATCCAGCCACTTAGGAAAAATACCATTTCAATTTTTTCAAGAGTTTAGTGGTCATTCATTAACTTAAACGTTGAGAATTCCAGTGGTCTGCTAGTTTATAAGAAAAAAAAAACCTCTCAGTGTGCTCTAGCAGTGAAAATATAAAATTATGTCTCACATTCGGTCATTCATCGCTAGACAAAGCTCTTCTTCGAAAATCTTAATGATCAATCGATAGCTTAAATCTTGACAATTCCAATGATTTACTTAGTTTTAGAAAAAAGACTCTTCAGTGGGCAGGAGCAGCTTGGATTTCATAATCGGCGCTCATTTATCGCGCGAATGGCTACTAAAACATTAAATGAAGCAAAAAACTCGTTGTTCCCAAGCAACTACTCCTACAGCTTCACAGCGCTTCGGGTAGTCCACGACAGACTTGGCGTGTAGAGCCTCCATAGAATTCACAAGACCTGCTGACTTCAGCACCGCTATCTCAACGGAGATGGCTCCACTAGCATTCGATGGAGTTCACAAAGAAGACTAAAAATCTTCGAGCAGCTCTCCGTCTTTCGTGTGCGTTTTAGCAGACAATTCTCCTGCTACTTCAGCAACCACAAAAGAATCCAAGACCTGGTTGGGCAAGAACGGAATCGAAACAACGACCATGTGTCACACGGCATCTCAAATCACCGCTCTTCCTCACCTGTGCTATCTCACTTTCTGAGCACTGCGTTTGTTCCTCTATATACATTAATTGTCTTTCTTCTCTGCCTTTTTCAAACACAATGTACACAGTGCGAAGGATTACGCACTGTCACTAGAGGCCTCGTCACAATACTACATGTCGTAAAGTGTGTTCCTAGTAATTATTAACTAATTACTAACGCGACCCGTAGTCATAATACTAGGCCGATCTCAGCACTTCTGCATTAGATTCGTTCTCTCGAAGTCATTATCGACGGAAGTCTTCGAACACTTCATGTGTTGCTATGCCTCCTACTAGAGAATCTTGTCTTCTTTATGAATGTCGTAGAATACTAATCGCGACGTTTCTCCTTGGAATTTCAAATACAGTAGACACTAAGACTATCCTAGGCGATTCCGGTTGATTTATGACACACTGCCAGGAGAAGTGATCGAACTAGTGCCTTGCTTCCTAATACAAAACATAACTAACCACTGCATCATTCTTTCCCTAATAATTGGCTAATTAGAGCTACTATATGAATAATAAAGCGGTAATAATTGACAACTGAAACAGTACAAAATAAAAATAAAAACTATAAAAGTCAGCGTAAAAGATGAAACAAACAATAGCAGTTGGTAAGAATGCCAAATATGTCTCTCACTTAGAAATTCCAAATACAAAATGGTACAAAAAGACGAATTTTTCAAAAGAAAAGAAAGATTTTCCATGAAAGAAAGGATATCCATAACTCACCTATATGCCCAGTATTTACGGATAGAGAAGCAAAGACATGCTCTTTGGTTGATACCAGCAAGCGATCGCCTTTACCCCACGTATCGAAATGAACCTCATGTGGACAGCCGATGTACTGATGGCGCCTAAAATACATCCATCTACGATTATTCTAGAGTAAATCTTGCTTGTTTCACATCACGTAAGAATTCCAAGGGCCGGCTATCTATTGATCCCAGCCTATATTGAAATTATTCAGTGTTTTCTGGATAAGCAGACGCGCGGAGAGCCAAGCAAAACTCGCAGCGTCTGTCTACCGTAACTGGTAGACCATGAATAACAAAACGGCACTGAAGAGGGAGAAATCGCGAAAAGTCAGCCATTGCCGTACTGTAGGGCTATATTATCGTCTTCAACGACTAAAGCTCTGATAAGAGGCTCTCGATGTAGACCAATCCCTGTGAGATGCCCTGACGTATTTAACTTCATCAAGCTTGATTGGAAGTGACTGAATGAATACTGGGTCTTTACAGTGACTCGCGGTAGCCTACTCATAGCACAAAGTCAGTGCTACTATCCCTCCAAAAACGTCTGGCACCATTCACCGACCTTGGAGGGATGGAAGGCTTGGTGAGCCCTGAGCGGGAAGCCGACAGACCACTGGTTGCCCACGTACACATCGCAGGTAACCTCTGACCAACTGCGCTACACGCCCTCATCATAAATAAATTCTATCAGAACTATCAAATTACTCACCAGTCAAATTTCCCGATTTGATCCTCGTACAGAGTGTAGGCACATCCTAGAAGAGACACTAAGATGAACCATCGAAGTTGACTCCTCCACATGAACCTTCAAAAATGTTGAAAAGCAAAGGTTATTTTAGAAACAAAAAAGAAAGCAGCACACGAACATTGAAAAATACGAGGTATAAAAGTGAATTACGGGCTCATTTTCCAATTGAAAACTAGTAAGGAACGTATATTTGGCATTACATTACGACACATTTCATCAAAAGTCAACAAACAAGAATAGAGTTGGACACAAAAAGAAAACAACAACTGGATAAACTGAGTCTTTATAAATAAAAGTCAACACAGGCATCAAAACAGTGTCAAGAGATATGTAATACTTTGAACCCCGGGCGGGAGTTAAGCCTGCGCCTAACCCTTTCAGGGGGCGCATGCCTACCACTGCACTATTAGAGCTTTCTTAAATATATAGAGTAGCTGCCAGTATAACTGGGTTTAATGCCAACCTATGCTTACTAAATCAACTGCGTTCACGGTTCATTGCGCTGACAGCCCCAATACTGTGTATCGCAAAAAGAAGAGAGATGCAGAACCAGAGCCTCGGTAGTGTAGTGGTCAGCACAGGTCTCCAGAAACGATGAGACGCGGGTTCAACTTCCACCCCGATGTTCGGAGTCTTACATATTACTCAACACGATTGACAATATAGTTATAGCATCATATCATTGCTGAAAAAGCGGTTAATTAAATGATTTCAGTCCACTACAGTCACTGTTGTAGACATACGAGTATTTCAATACTACTACACTAAGTTGGCCGCTCCGTAGATCCTTTTTCTTTCATCACAAAATTGGCCTGATTCCTGTCATGGTAACTTCCGCTGCGTTGTTTTCTAGAGAATAAACGATCAATTCATAAACAATAAATAAAAGCAACACTGTCACTTATCTACAATCTGTGTTTAAGAATGTTGAGTGGTATACAAAACACTCGACATCAGGCAGGAACTGAACCCGCGTTTCATCCATACAGGGGACGGACCAGAACAAACCCGTTGAAGGGTACGTTGATGATAGCTACAACACCTTATATCAAAGAAAGAGTGGTGGCAAAGTAGTGACCTCGGGTGTCGTGACAGCACACGCCCCTGGTGTAGATGAAACGCGGGTTCAATTCCTGTTGATGCCGAATTTTTCACTAACCACTCAACAATCTTATAGTAAATTCGTAACATTATACCCCTGCTAAAAGCAATAAAATAAGATCTTGCATTGATTATAACCTGTATTGCTCATAAAGATCCATTGTACTACCCAATCCACGAAATTGATCTTGTCTATCACGAACCTCTCCTCCTCCTATTGGTTCTATTATACCCTGTAAATACTCAATATTCATAAGCATCTTAGAAAAAACATTCAAACTTCATGGTGCATTAAAACACCTGCTTCGAGGCACCGAGACCTGTCCCACTCCATCCCATTTTCTGCATAAGCTGAGCACCTTTATTCCCGCTAGAAAGTGGCATTTCTGGCATACGGAATCGCGAAGTATCACCGCTTAAAAGTGGAGCAACAATAATGAGAGGATCAAACGTCATTATCGCACATTACTATAGCTTTTTCATCTCAAGGAAACCTACAATGCTGGAGGAGAAGGCGATCGATGTTGAGAGCCAAATGAGGGACGGTCACTGGGAGAAAGAGAGCGTGATCCAGACCGTGACCTCAAAGCAAATCGAACATTTCTTATATCATCTTTCCAATAAGTTTAATCTAATAATCACCGCCTTCTTGGAGAATACGACCGACTTCGTGAGCGATCCCGAGAAGAACTAGAATCTGTTGACGAGGAAGAACTCGATCTGGACGAACGTGATGAAGAAGATGATGAGGAACTACTACGGCTACGCCTGCAAATACCGTACATTCATTAGGATTGAACGGTTAAATAGAATGGAGGCAACATTAATGCCGTTTTGAAACACTTCAAAATCAATACCGACCTGGAACGGACTGGTTCCTTTCGCTTAGGTGATGAAGGAGACACTGCTTTTCTTTTCTCGTTTTCTTCATTAATAGCATTCCTGAACCATCGTAAAAATGAGAAGAGAAATAGTCGTTAACAAGCCAAACTTTTAGAGTATCGAATCAGATGAAAGTGAAATAAAAATCAGCAAAGGATAATACCACTTTACCTCCTCATTTCATCATATTTCTGCTTTATTTCAGTATTGAAATCTTCTTGCTGAATTTTCAGTTCCTCCTCGGTAGGTTTGTTTTCAATGAGATCGCTTATGGATTTATTTTCACTCTGAACAAAAAAAAACCATAGATCATAGCAGAAACGTGTAAGACATAGGACATTTAGCACATTAAAACCACTTAAGCATCACTAGTCAACATGGAAATGTAAATACAAGTGTTGGACAAGAAGTATAATAGAACCGATCCTTTTCAGCTACTCAGTATCAGTGGAAAAAGTGTAATTTTTTTTGGGAGATTCCCTCGCTTTCTAAACAAGAAATCTTTATTGACATCATTCTACTGAAGGATATGAACTTAGTGTGGATAAATCCATTCGTGAACCACTAAAATAGTCTCAATCTTTTGAACTGGTTTCAGCAAGTTCATCCCTATCTCTCAAAACTAGTTAACATTATCTGAACGACTTCTTGGTATATTAGCACCATATTATTAACTCCATTCACAAACCTTTAGCTTCTCTTCTAGGATTTTTCGTAGCCTTTGTTTTCTTTCCATAAACTCCGAGCAACCTCCACGTCCCCAAGCAGCTAGTGGCCTAAGATTCGAAAAAATTTATGACCATCAAAACTTAATCAAAAATTGAATGTAGACGTAAATGGTACAGACATAACATCAGTACCGTGACAGCCGTCAAATCAGATTTGGTACGAGACTTGCCTGTAAGACTAGTTCCCTACTTAAAATCCAGGCAAACTTGTGACTGTCCACGAAGAAAAGTCAAGACCATTTTAGGATCATTACCCACAGATTCCAAGGGAGGGTCAACTCAGTCAGCATTTAGCGACAGTCATAAGAAGGATCAGATTCATACGCAGAAATCAAAGTCACACCCAATTCCCGCAAACTTTCATGTATAATTGATACGAAGAAACGACTTGTAAAAAAGAAATGTTGTTAGTCGCGCTGGGGTTTACAAACATATAATGTTACGTCAATAAATAAGTAAAAAAGAATAGAATTTTCTAACCATTTGATACTGAAAAAGCTTGAGAACCAAGAATTCACTCACGGCTCTCGCGAAGGATCAAGAGTTGCACTATAAAACTCATCAAGGGCGCTTATAAGTCTCTGAGAAGGCGGAACTGGTGGTGGCATCCTCAACTTGTCGGGAACCAACGCAGTGTACTGCAGAAGACCAAAAAACAGTGGAATGTAACAAAATTTCTTAAAATTATTTATAAATAGATGTTATAACTTCATCAACTCTCGACTTGTATCTACAAGATACGCGACTTTCTGTATCCTCGCCTTTCAGTGCTTATTCGAAAAGCTTAAGTCCTGACGATTTTAAAAACGTGTTTGTTCCATAAAATGCCTTTCTTACTGTGTTGTACCATCAACAAAATTTTATCACGCACTCGGTCTGCTTTGTTTGCTCAACTGGGATTTATGTAAAGCTTTTCGCTAAGCTTTTCGTAGTGATTCGATAGCCCAAATTCCAACAATTCTGAGATCAGATTAATTTTTGGAAGATATTTTCATTCAGCGGTGTAAGGGAGAAAAGAAGATTATGCTTCAACCTCGGAGTTTTCCTCGTAAGTAAGAATATGCACAAAAAGTATAGACCATGTAGAAGACAATGAAATATCATGGAATATCAGAGTACCATGAAAAACCTAAAATTTTTCCCGTAATGGAGAGGAAATTCCTGATTGAATTTCGAAAACCGCGTGTCGCTTGCAAATCGCATTGGCAGTCGATCAGTACCGTCCCGACAGGGTTAACCCCTCTTGGGACAGTGTGTGCCCATGCTGGTACACAACTTCTAAAAGTTTTTTTTCTGGGCAGAGCTTCTCCCTCAAACCCATGGTAAATAATCGATAGCACAAATCTCGTCGATTGCAATACTGTATTTGGACTTTCAAGATGATGACCTTTTCAGAACAAGCTAGTAGTGAAGTTGCCAAGATTCGAGCTTCCACATAATCATTGAAAGGCTGAGGGAAAAGCGCTTATACGAAAATAAGCCTCAGAAACAATCGTGTCTTATCAAAGGTATACGACATCTCCAATAGGCTGACATACAATTAACTAATAAAACTTCAAAGACCTACCGAAAATTGTTCAATCTCAATGACTGGCAGCATGATGCCAGCAGGAAGTTCGTAATATTTAGCCTTAAATATGGGTGGTACTGAAGCATTTTGAGAGCACGACAGAGACATCGTTAATTAGGAACACGTACACTGGGAATAAGATCTTCTTCGTTGAATGGATGACCATCGATGTCGTCACCGTCGGGAACTCCTTCTATAACAATTTCACGATACTAAATACCGAGAAGTTACAATTGCAGGCTAGATTTCAAACTTCTATAAATCATTAAGAGCTTGTGGAGTGTTAAAGACCACTGAGCTGATGAGGAAACATCTACACAATTCAAATATTTGAGAAAAACAAACCATCCTCCATCCAGCCTTGCTTGGGCGCAATTCTAGGTGGAGGAGCAAAGAACTGTCCATATGATTCCTGCGATTTGCTGGCCATTACATTCGGCTGCTGATCAAATCGTGAGCGGCGAGCATTGAGTCCTGGACCAGCAGCAGGTCCGGAACACGGAATGGGAGGTGGTTCACGTGACATACCAGTAAGTAGTGACGGAATTGTTCCTGAATGTTCATATTGGCTAGTAAATCGGAAAAGCTGGGCGAATTGCAATCAAAAGTTTGCTTTTCAGACTATACACAGGCATTCTACAGATCTAATCGGACATATTAGTGTTCAGGCATCAGGCACACTAAGCGAATAAGAATTCCTCAGCTTTTTCTTGTAGCCCAACTATATTGTAAAAACGTGACGCGGTGTTCAAGCAGACGTGCTCTGCCAAAGACCATTCAGATTCCATTTGTTTTCTAAGCAAGTTCAATGGAAAGAATGGGGGTAATTCACCAACTAATCCATAGAATATATATCTTTCGTTTCAAGTGTTTTCTTAAGACCACAGCTCAAATTTCAATATGCCTGATAATCATTATTTGAGCCACGCATGTCAATGGTCTGTCAATGAGGGCTGACTTACAGAGCCCGATACACGTGTTTCGATCTTGCGATCTCGTCAGTCGGGCAGTTACCCTTTCTCATCTTTTGCTAATCTCTGTGGGTGCTCCAGTCCCCACATTAAGAGTTAGCGACCGACGAACGCCTTAAGACCACTGACATGCGTGGCTCAAATAATGATTATCAGGCATAATCCATGGAAGTTTCATTCGAAAATACTTCTACAGAATATTCCATCCTAAACCACAATCCTTGAAGAGATTGCTTAGTGTAAAATTTCACAACACTCCTACCACAAACCTCGAGCTCGATCCTTCTCGGCTTCTATTTGCATATCGATTTGAGCTATCTGCTGCATGATGTGCTGTACGTAGTTCTTATGTTGTTGCTCGTATCCAGAATACATTGCTTGTAGATTAACTTCATGTCGGCTGCTAACTAAATGGACTTATATTGCAAGCTAAAACAATTTGGCTAAAATAGTCCTCGAAGAAAGGGTGCCACCAAGGCGATAGCCTCGGGTGTAGTGGTAGCAAGCCCCAAAAGCGGGTTCAGCTTCCACCAGAGGTCGAATTTTGATTACCATTCAAAACTCTATGATAAATATACGGCTATACTGATGATTGAGGACATTCTTCTACACGATCCTTTGCCACATTTCAATGCGCGGATCTCAGTACTTCTACTATTCAATTCGCTTCCTTGATCTCGTCGCAAAACTCTTTGGACGTTTCTGAACTGTCTCGACTGCTGCAACGAGAATTTCGTCGTCGTGACTGTCCTAGAATCTGGTTGGGTATATCTCCATGTAATGCTGAAGCCAAGACGTTTCCAGGTGATTGCAAGAGAGTGTATCGGGAGTCAAACCTGGAGGATGCTTCCTGACCGTGCATCACTAATCCACTCGGCCATCGCTCTCCAACCCAAATCAATTTTTCATTGATATGTTGATGCTACTCAGTTGAAGATAAGTGCCAACTACATTGTACATCAACGAAATAAGGACTCACTTTTGCATATTCAGCCGCTTGAACAGCTTTGGCAGAGGTGAATATCTGACCAGGATTGCGTAGTTGCTGAAATATATTGGAGCTCACCATACATCTCATAAATCTAGGAATTGCATTTTTTTTATCCACTATTAAAAAACAAAACCATACTCAAACCAATTCTCATAAATCACGCTGATGAGAGTCAGCTGCACAAAAGCACTCAACCATATCGTACAAACATGAAATCACATGGCTTAACTCTTTGGGAACGGCGTGCACAGCGCACAAAAAATAAAGGCCTTTTTCCTAAGACGCAAATTTCTTCCTAGACTTTATGTAGTCATTCGGTAGCTTGAAAAACGAAGATTCTATCAGTAGCTTGTGAAACGACGATTCTATCAGTAGCTTGTAAAACGACGATTCTATCAGTAAGCTTGCTTTCTGAAAAAACCTTCTTGGTGCTGTAGCAGCAAAGAGAGGACTACATCTAGCACTCGAGTTATATCATGCATATAAGAGCTTATATGCACCAAAACCATAGAAAGATTTATAAGAAAACATAAATGAAACAAAGTAGCACAAAAAAAACTCGGAACTCCTTTCGAAATGTTAAAAAAACCTGATCAAATATCAAAAAAAAGCGAGATGCTTTCCTATCGTGCAGCAGTCGAGTGCCGTCCCCAAAGGATTACAAGTTTAGGATATGTAGTGTTTAATTCAGGTATGCCAAAGTAAGTCTCTACAAAAAAATGGGAAAGGTGGAACATCTGAAGACGCACTATAGCGAAGAACGTTCAAAGCTTCCTTCAAATTCTTTGATAAACGGTTACATTAGTTACCAAACCTTTCGAGATGGCATGGGCTGTTTTCATATGATAATTATTTGAGGCTCTTTTCTCAGGCAAAACTTTCCTACTAAATATTTGATAGTCATTCGATAGATGGAGAATCGGCGATTTCAATACGGTGCTTGGTTTCCAAAACAGCCTTCTTGTTAAGCGGGAGCAGTCAAGAGAAAACTGCGTTTCATGTTTCCTCATTGCGCATTTTTCGCTCGCCTAGGGTCTGCGGATGGGTGTTTCACTAAGGTTTTAGCAGTCATTCAATAGCTTGAGAAAAACGACAATTCTAAATCTAGGCTAGTTCGTTGAAAGCTTAGTACCTATGCTGTACAAACAAAGAAAATATTATTACGTTTCACCCTCGCAGTTCTCTCCGTACATAAGAGTTATGCACAAAAAGCACACGAGAATGTAGAGGAAATAATGGAGCATCAGAATATCAAAGAAACTTCATAAGAGATTTCAAGACAAGGAAAAAAACTTTAATCGATCGGTCAAAGTCGCGTTATTTCGGAACGGCAGTTAAAATCGCTCTTTGCAATGTGACTACCAAGCGGAGCGCCACTTCAGTTATTTCGTCATGAACTTATCTGTTTCTAAAAAATCTCTAAATTACGCATAAACGATTGTTGAAGAATCTCTACTGTATTGTTCCTCAAGTAGTATCTTCCTAATTTGAGTTTACATTACCAGACAGGGCAATGTGAAGCGCGAACCACCGACTAAGTACTCCAAGGGCAAAACGTAATTCTCTCTCTGTCGATAGCAAATCAAAAAGGGGCTCAAGAAATTAAGACAACTACCGGAATCTTCATCTCTCAAACTATCGAATGACCACTAAAAGTTTGGTGAAAAGCCGTCAATAGACTTCAATTAAGTAAGAAATGCGCCCTGGAGGTGGGCCATCATTTCCTCCTGGCTGTCAAGACGTACTGAGAGGGTTTTCTCAAAACAAAGCACCGATATACCCAGTAATGCAGAGTAATGTGCACTTTACAAATGAGAAAAAAAAACTAAGTAAATCGGAAGAGAGAACCTTGAAACAGTGATCGTTGAAGTAATTGTGACCTTCCCAAACACCAATGAGTTTGTCCAGCTTCTGTTGCATCATACCATCTGTGGACAATTCCGCAGTGAACGCGTACATTTGTGGCACATAACGAGACAACATTTGAGTTTGTGAGTCCAGACGTTTACGTTGACTGTAAATCAGCAAATGGGACCTTAGAGATAGAGATTTTCTTTTGAATAGAAAAAAAGCCTACCACTGATAAGCCCAGTCATTTATGACGTAGAGGATATTGAGACGAAAATTGTCGCTGGCATGGGGAGTCTTTCACTCTGGAAAAGCACTAGATAAGTAGATCTAAACCAAGCGATGAGCATACTGACTTGGAAAAGAATGTTTTTTCAAGAAACCTGCTCAGAAGATATGTGAGGACAACTTCACGTAACTGATCAGTTTGACAGTTTTCGAATATCCATTTGCGCACTGGCCTGAAAAACGAGGTCTCACATTACTTACATAGCATGAGGCAACAGAAACCCTACAACGACAAAAGCGTTAAATACTGACCGAAACAAGGTCCTTGGAGCATTTGCCAGAATTGAGCTGGTCCAGTATCGTCCCTAATGGGGCTACATTGAAATTTACATTTGCCAAGATCTGTGACATCTCTGTGACTCTGATAGAAGCACTGCTTGGGCAACTTGGGCCTGAAAAAAGTAGGTTGTCCTGGTTTCAAAGACGGAAAATGTCACATGACGAGATACAAACCCACTTCTTTCATCGCCGGGATGGAATCAAGATGGGCTTTCAGGTTTCGTTCACTATCCGTGATTTGTTGTTTCAACTGTTCCTTTTGCACATTCATTCTTCTTATGAATTCCGAATCAGCCGGAGGCGGCACGAGACAGCCATTTCCTTGATGATGAGGGGGACCACCATGGACTATAAAAACGGCAAAATCATATCGATGGAAAGATAGGGAAGGTGTCCCAGAACGAACTACCGGTCTGCCTCTTCAGTAGTGAAAAAAGTACCAATAACTTACGACTCTGAACTTCTCGTTCCAACACAAAAGCGATAGTACTCGTTGAATGGCCCGCCATAGAGGAATGCAAACTTCGGATTTCCTTCTTGCTTTTCCATGGTCATTTTCTCGAACTCTGGGCCGTTCTTGGCAACAAAAACAGCCAAACGCTCAATAGCATTCCTCAAGTCATCATCTAAAAAGTACTATGTTTTATGTAACAACAGAATTCGACATGAATATTGATTAACTTAATAACATAGTTGATGAAAAAGTTCCCCTATTAGCTATCTATGGGCTGACAGCGCAGTGGCTAGTGATGCAGAGCATCAGAAAATGAGGACTATAAACGATGCGCGGATTCGATCCCCTCCCGATACTCCTGCAACCATTTATAGACCCTCAGAGAACGAGGTAGCCCCCCTAGCTCCGTGATTGCAAGAAGGATAGTCTTATCCAGCTTTCTACGTCAATCACAAAGTATACGAAGTCCTCGAGCAGTAGCTGAGCTACACGTGAAATCTTTGACGACATTTGTAAAGGGATGAAGGTGAGGGAGCAAATCGAATGTAAGAAGCGCTGGAGCTCGCACAGTAAGTTGAATAACAGGTCTTGTAAGAGGGGGCGGCGTAGCCGAGTATGTGATGCTCCTCACGGCGCGTGTGGAGCAGAGCTCCACCCCAAACTCTCTCCGGCGGTCAACACCAATGCCTTATGGAACGCCACAGCCAGGCTATCCTCGATATTGCAAGGAGACTCGTTCAACCAGCATTCCACGACGTTTAAGAAGGCGAATATACGAATTGAGTACTAGAAGTACTAGGATCCGCAGGGTGAAAATCGCTGTGAAATCGGATCAATAAACTGATGAAAAAGTGGTCTTGTAAGAACAGAATTTAAAAACGTTAACTACATTAAGAAAAAAAAAACACTGCGAGAAGAAACCCAGCGTACAGTAATCTTTACGTAAAATATAGCTTGCGGAAATGTCCGAAGCCTTTTGGAGGTCGGAACGTCAGTGGCCTCTACACAATTCGGCGGTATCGCCCGCTTCATCAGAGCCACACGCCCTACACTGAACCCTACTCTCTAGCCTGGATGGGGAGACATTTTGGTGATAGCATATGATTATGGTTATGCAAACTTTTAACCGATTTTACTGGAGTTTGTCAATACCGACTTCTTCAAGATTCCACCATCTGAATTCATCTCAGAATACTGAGTAATAAAAGAATTTCTAAAAAAATTACTGATAAGATGCAGCCGCCACATCGTCTTCGAAAGGTCGACCGACCAGCCGCAGAAATCGCTGCTAAGTGTCAGTAGAATCGAAGTTCCATAGGTGGAAAAAACCTCCCACCGACGGATAAACTTTCTAACTCGGATACTTTACAAATTTAGAGAAAAATTACGCTCGGACAATCAGCAATAAACATGCCAATCAAGGGAGGAAATGTATTTTCACCCAATCAAACTAAGGCGTGAATCAGACAGCTCTGATGGGTGCCACTTGCAAAGATAAGAAAACGTATGGAAAAAAAGTGCCGTTATTGCCACGATAAGTGAAGCTGGACCCAATAATGTGGAGTGCTGTGCAAAAACATCTGGGTCAGCCGGGATTTGAACACAGATCTCACTCTTTCCGTTATAGCGTAAAAAAGAGTGCTCTGCAAAACGAGCGTCGGTGGTGCAACGGTTAGCCTACGCTCCCGGATTTCCCGCTCCCGGAGGGTTTCTAATGCCCCATTCACGCTCAACGGAGCGAAAATCCCCAAATGCACTAGTCACGTCTATCTAAGTCATTAAATCAACATGATGAACGACCTAGCCCCAGAGTTGAGCAGGAGGAAACGAGCGGCTTGGGGAACGTTTAAGAGCATCGTAGATGTAGTGAAGAGGACAAAGAACATCCGACTCCGTGCCCACCTTTTCGACTCGACAATTATCCCTGCCCTAACGTATGCAGCAGAAACCTGGTCGCTACGTAAGCAGGATGAAAGATCACTTGACCGTTATCGAACGCGCAGTCGAAAGGTCGATGCTAGGAGTATCCCGTATCTCGCAAATGAGAGAAAGGATCCGAAGTTCCGACCTACGTCAACGATCGAAAATCAGAGACGCCGTTCTACACGCCAGGATATCGAAAATAAGGTGGGCCGGACACGTGATGCGCTTCAACGACAACCGATGGACGAGAGCCGTTACCGACTGGATTCCTCGGGACGTCAAGCGCTCTAAAGGAAGACCACTGACCCGTTGGTCCGATTTCTTCACGAAAGCGATGGAAGAAAGATATGATGCTCAGCGAATCCCTAGAGCGAGGAGGACCCACTGGGCTACTCTTGCACGCGATAGGGAAAAATGGAAGAGTTGCTGGTACCCGCTCGAGCCACTCGACGATCAATGGGACGACAGGTGATACAGTACTTATAAACTGTGAGGAGGTGAAGCTGCCGAAACGTTAGCCATCGATTTGTGTAAAGAAAAATAGCGATAAAGATACTAAAATATACCAACCATAAATGGGCTTCAATTGTAAAAAGCACAATTTCTAAGAAAGTTGTCATTTTTCATGCTGAGATTTCGTCAGGGACGGCCTTGTCTATTTTGCAATAATCCTGATAGCGATTTTTTTTTGGACCATGCATGTGGTCTGCTATAGGGCTGACTTATAAAACCCGATACACGTGTTTCGGCCTTGACAACCTCGTCAGTCGGGCAGCACTCTTCGTCTTTCTTTCAGCCATTCCTCTCGGGGGAACCCAACCCCCCCCACCCCCCCCCCTCCTGTAGAGTTGGCGAAGAGCAACATTCTACACGCCCCATTAATGCGAGATTATCACCGAACGGGCAGCGATGTACACTCGAAAAAATAGACGATTATCAAGACATTTTGAGATTTGAGCGTGGTCCTAAGAGAAGACACTCGAAACGAAAGCTACTATGGAATACAATCGCAGATTGAAATCTCACCTTGTGGAGCTCGAGGGCGATAGCCGTCATCTGCCATTTCGGGGCTAAAAGAATAACTATAAAACTTAGAGCATGTGGCTGAAAAACTAAGGAAAGATTGAAAGAGAAAGGAGGAATGCGAGAAGGAAAGAAGGAAGGAAGGAAAGAAAAAAGAAATTTGAGAGCCTCAAGTAACGAGTAGAAGAACTCTATGATCTTCTTCGATCGATAAAAAGAGTAACTAGTAACGAATACTAATGAATTCAGGTATTCGAGACGTCGTTAAATTAGACTGCGGTCAATATACATTACCTCACGTCTCATCGCACAAAAGGGTTCGCACGGGTATACGAGGGTTGCCTCATTTCTTATGGGGCCAGTGGCTTTGTGTTGGTTTGGGAGAATAACCTCACGCCCCTGAGGCCAATGGGTTTGCGAGGCGCGGGGAGGTCACCTTACGTCTTATTGGCTTAGCGGATTCAGATCGGTACGATAGGGTTATCCTACGTCTCGACGACTGGTGGATTCGTAGTGGTATGGGAGGGTTACCTCACCTCCTATTTGAACCAGCGGGACCATATCGTACGAGGGGTTCACTGTGCGTTTTATTGAGCCTATGGATTCGTATTGGTACGATAGAGTTAACTCATGTCTTAATGGACCATTGGGTTCGTGCTTGTACGGGAGAATTACCTCACGTCTTACTGGGACAAACGGGTTCGTATTGGTGCGGGAGGGTTACCTCAGTCTTCTTGGAACACTGGAATCTTCTTGGAACTTTTGGTCCCATAGAGTTAACTCATGTCTTAATGGACCACTGGTTTCGTGCTTGTACGGGAGAATTACCTCACGTTTTACTGAAACAACGGGTTTGTACTGATAAGGGAGGAGTTTGGGACTCCCCACACCTTACTAGATCAACGGATTCATGCCGATGTACGGTAGGGTTATCTCACATCTTACTGAAGCAGTGGAATTCGTTTGGTACAGGAGGGTTACATCATGCCTTATTGGATCAGTAATTTCGTAGTGGTACGGGGGGGGAGGATGGGTAGGTCGCCGGTGCATGCAAAATTGGGTTAATGTGACCCCGTAGTCTAGTCCATCCTATAAAAAGGGTTAAGCTCTGAGGATGATCAATCCCTGAGATGTGCGCTATGCATTCGACTTCACCAAACATTGTTTGAGGTGATTGCATGCATATTTGGCCTTTACAATGACTCATGTTGGCTTATCGTCACTGACATTGGAGGGATGGAAGGCTTCGTGAGTCTTACGGCGTAGGATCGAACCATTGACCACGTTTGTTTCGCAGGACACAACTAACTACTGCGTTACGCATGCCATATAGTCCATATTACAACCTTGCAAAGTGAATACTGAGACCGAACCAATTACTTGGATCTTAGCTAATTCTTCACTCTCAAAAAGCTCTTGAAAAGTAATTATCAGTAGTTATCTGGTTTCCTCATTGCACACTAACCGACTGAGGAGCTTTCACAATGAACACAGCATAGCACGCTATATTTATACATTTCGTTTCGAGTGTTTTCTTAAGACCACACTCACATCTCCATATGCTTGATAGTCATTTTTGAGCCACGCATGTGGTCGTTATAGGGCAGCTTACAGAACCCGATACACATGTTTCGACCTTGGCAGTCTCATCAGTCTGGCGGTATCCTTCGTCTCCAAAATGTTTATCATCGCCTACTCTCAGTATGGGGATACTCGAGCCCTCCGACAGGATTGGCAAAAGACGAATGGTATTGCTCGACCGATGACACTGTCAAGGTCGAAACACGTGTATCGGGCTCTATAAGTTGCCCCATAACAGACCACATGCGTGGCTCAAGAAATGGTTATCAAGCATGTTTTTGTTCACTTCACATGACCCATTCATATTAAATGAACCGACATAGCTCTCTTCATGCATCGCTTATTTATTTGGAAACTTGAACGCTCCGTCTTCACGGATTGTGCGGACCCCAACACATCTTCCATTCTTCTCGTCTTCTCACCATTGTCATCCATGACGATGGCTTCATTTGAGCATGGCCACTGGCACGAGTTTCATACCTTGATCTGTAGAATATGGTTCAAGCTTTCGGTTGGTATACTCGATTCCCTTGCCCGCAAAGGCTTCGAGCTTTTCGTTTGTGAGTTCACCTTGTGATTGAGCAATTCGTTACGAATGTCGTTGAATGCTGACTCAGTCAGTTCTCTTTCGAGACCTAAAGTAGCTGGCCTAAGGCGTTCCCTCGTGTAGTAGAAGAAGCTAGCTTGTCCCAGGCCAGTTTGGTGCGAAATTTTGGCACCACAAAGAAATGATAGTCTCGATGGACCGGTCGTGCGGTTGAACCAGAGTATGGTTAAATCGGGCCGTCTGCGCTATGAGCTGGGCATCTGTCACCGTTCTTACCTCTCCCGAAATCTCACCACCAAAAATTCCACATATAAGAGCGCTTCAATTTTTGCAAAGAAAAGGATAGACAAGCACTCGCGCCGCAGCGTAAGACTTACGGCGTTTCATGATTCTCAAGGGAAAAATTACCTAACTAGAGTGGAAAAAACGAAAACACTCAAAAGTAAGGAATAAGTAGGTATAACGAAATACAGAAAAAGTGAACTCACTCGCCTATTTTCCAGCACAGACCGCTCTTGTCTGTCGAATTTTTGGATAGTTGAAACGAGATCCATTACAATATGTGGATTCTTTTCTCCGTTCAGTCCTTTTTATCCTTTCAAAATAGAGAATTCTGATATTTTCGGGGCCCATGGCAGTCCTCTTCAGTCGTTTAGGCTCATATCCAAACGCGAAGGCAATTTTACAACCGGGGTTTTTCTGACTGGATACCGCAGTGTCTTTGAATGTGCCACTGCTGTTCATGTCCATTGCATCCACCGTGAGATTATTTAGAAGTTGAATTTCTTTTCATTGTTTTGGGAAAGTAGTTTCAGCGAAATTGACTCGTTCAAAACCGTGTGCGAACTATAGATACTGCAGATGGTTTTTTTGCTGAGCTGAGTAATGTCCCTTAGACTTCTCATGTCCGTTCAGTAGCTTATTCTCGGTTATCTCAATATATTACATCATTCTTGAAAAAGAACTCGTTATTGCGCTGTGGCAGTCAAAAGAAATTACGTTTCATCTTCGATGCGCTTTTTTTTTTCACCGGCTAGCTCTTTGCATGGCTTTACACTAGACTTTTAGTAGTCATTCGATAGCTTAGACCTCGATTCCAAGTCTAGTTTTTTTGGAAACGTTTTTGTAGAGCGGTGTAAAGGGAAAAGAAGATTTCGTTTCACACTGGAATTTTATCAACACATAAAAGTGCTATATGCACCGAAAGCATGGTAGAGTATATAAAAAATCATGGAGCATCAAAACAACATGAAACCCCAAAACTTCTCTTCAATAGGGAAAATAAATAATCACGAAAATCGCTCTGTCGCAACGATTTCGGTGGCTGCCCCGGATGGAAGGGATTTGTCTAATTTATTTAAAGAACTTCTTTTTCCATTTTGGATAAAAATTAGTGTCACAAATTTTCATTGTAGAAGAGGCTTTGTTCAATCATTTTACTGGTCCTACCTTCTGATTTAAATCTAGTATTCCTATTGAATTCTGCCGTGAAATTCACGCAATGGGCTAACTACTTCAGGTGTTAAACGCAATATTTTTCCCCCTCTTACTGCGCCTGTGAAGACCTTCTCGAAAATCAAACCTAATTTGAGAACCATCGAGATTCGAACTATCTGATAAGTTTCAAAAATCGAAGTGAAAAGCTCTGCCAAAAAAAAGTACTCGTTTGATTTCAGTTTACATGCACATTGTCTCGAAAAGGATAGAATTGGTAGAGACGTTATAAAACATCATATATATGATTACGGCGATGGGATGAAGCAGAAAGAAAACCAAAACTTTTGGCGTTGATCAATCCCTGAGGGATGCTTCATGCATTCGAATTCGCTGGACATCGTTTGACTTGATAGGTATATCCGGCCTAACATAATGGCTCTCAGCAGCCTACCATTGTATAAATTTGGTGATTTCATCCTCTCAAACAAGTCGAATATCTAGCTGCTCACTCCGGAGGAATGAAAAAATGTGGCGAGCTTTAAGGCGGGATTGAACCATCGACCACGTGTGTATCGCAGAACACTTCTATCCTCTATGCCTCACTAACTTCAAATATCTAAGTATGCGATGTGCACAAATCATAAAATACTCTAGATCGTCATTTATAGTAATGCCAGCTTTCATTACCACATCTATGAGTAAGATTTCCCAAGGTAGTCGGTCTACAGATTCTTAACGTCCACACAATAAACAGTGATCGGAGATTTTCCAGTCAACTTTTTGAGACTGCCTAAAAATTCGATATAGTCTAATAGAGTATTTCAAGCTTTTCAAAAGATCTGGTATGGCGTAGTCAGTCTACAGATTCTCAACGCCTACACAGTAAACAGTGATCTGAGACCTTCCAGTCAACTTTTTGAGACATTGCCTGAAAATTCGATATAGTCCAATAGAATATTTTAAGCTTTTCAAAAGGTCTTGTATGGCTTCTCGGTGGTATATGTACGTTCTGGCGTTCTTGCACGCCTCATCAACACCAAGTGTCCTACGACCTATAATAGCAATCGGCGACGAAGAAATATCACTCCACGTCAAGTGAAAGAATCACTTGATTGCCAACAGCAGCAGATGTGAGCCATAGGCTATGGTACTCATGAGGCGTGCGAGAGCACGGAAACGTACATATACTACCGAGATGCCACACCAGACCTCTTGAAATGCTAAAATTATTCTACCAGACTGTAGTGATCAGAGAGATCATCCACTATCGTTAAGTGACTATCCCTAACGCGACCAATCTTTTCTAAGGGCTATCCATCCCACACTATTCCAACTTTTCAGCCCTATCCGATATTTCCCGCTCTATTCGCCCTCCAAGGTCACAGTGTTGCCGAAAAGTTCCACGTGTATCTGCCTATCTGTTCTTGACATACTGATAGTGTAAACCTTCTTGTTCTCAAATAAAGCAATCATATAGGACTATCTGTCCCACCGATAACTCGGTTGTCTCCTGCTTTCCATTCCCCCCTAATAATTTTTTTCTCGTAAAACTGATAGGTTACCTCAACTGTTGTTCATCTCATTTTGTTTACTAGTCTAAACAGGCATTTTTTCTTGTTTGAATAATCTATTTTTACCCTCTTAGAATATTAACGTTAACTCATGTTTATATTTCAAATATTTTCTAATATCTATCGAATATTCCATAACATATTCAAATTTATTCTGAATTAGAGGCAAGTGAATTCTCCTTCATTAAAATGGTATAGTACTGACCCTCTAAGAATGTTACCGTAGTTTGCCATCGAGTCATCGGAGGATGAACATCTCTTCAGATCTTCGTTTTATTATTCAACCTCAATCATACAGATACTAGCTCGTAGTGGAGTTCCCGCGCGATGTCCCAGGTTCTGCAGAATTACTTAGCGATCTTGAACTTACTAGTTGATACACGAGAATTTCTGAGTAAAGTAGGATGTTGCAGAGTTTTTCGCCCACTTTTCTCGCAATTTTTGCAGTTACAGGGAACTGAATGTTATCATGAACCTAACTGGTCCAGTTCCGTCGTCTCATATCTATGCGAAGCATCGCTCAGTCGCTGTTGTCCAATAATATTAGGCCGTTCCATAAATTTCAGCACTAGAGCGATATACACCAAATTTATCTGACACTTTTGACGCTTCACTGATCCGTTTTTAAAGGTTTTTGTTTTCACTGTGCGCATCCCAGTACTTCACCTGTTTATTTCTCTTTTTCTCAAACGTCGTAGATTACTGATAGAGCTAGTCTCCTTACAATCTTGAGGATAGCCTGGCTGTGGCATTCCATGGGGCGTTCGTTGCTGACTGCCAGATGGAACTGCAGGGTAGAGCCCGGCTCCATGTGCGCCAAGACGAGCGCCACAACTACTCGGCCACGGCGCCCCATAACAGATTTATCACCCAGATTTTCATATCGTTCAATTGCGCATTTTCTTATGAACATCTTCATGCACAATTTGCCCATATCTGCTTCAAGATGGAGCTACACTGGGAACAAACTGACTGGCTACTCATGCACGAATGGCGCGTAGGGGAAAATGCTAGTGAAGCGGCGCAAGATTGATGCAGCTTCCTGTGGACGGCTCGAGCGCGACTGATCCTCCTGATTGTTATCTCCAGCTCTGAACTTTGCGAATCACTTCCTAGCCCTCCTTTCTGCAACCGTGTCAACGTCTCGAGCTCCATTATCTTGTGCGCCATGCTAGCATTTTCCCTACGGACCATTCGTGCATGACTAGCACGCGAATTTGTCCCTGAGACGGCTCCGTCTTAGAGCGAGTATAGGCAAATTGTATACAGGAACACTCGAAAGAAAATGGGCAATTGAACGATAGCAAAATCATACAATCTCAATTACTTCTGGTTTAGCAATTTGGTATTTATTGCTCTAATGCCAAGGCATATGGAACGACCTAATTTTTCCCGCGCATTCTAATGTCAAGAGGTAGTGGGTAGTCTCACCCCCAAGGACTATGGACACTCGTAATCTTATTTTGCCATTAGGAACTGTACTCGACATTAATAGTAATTTTTCAATGCATTTCGCATTGTTATGATGTTTCTATATAACTTAGAGAATTGAGTGGTGAGCAAAAACGCGGCCTCAGGCGGGAATCGAACCCACGTTTCATCCTATCCGGGGACGCGTGCTCTACCACTACATCACTGAGGCACATTTGTCCGACCACTCAATTCTCTAAGTCATATTAGGAACTCACCACTCAATTCTTTAAGTTATATTAGGAACTGTTTCGGTCATTGCTCCAACCTAACAAATGTAGTTATTTACGTGGTAGATCACACCATCAGTCAATGGACAGATGGATATCTTGATGGCACAGTCAGTCAGCATTCCCTCTCTGTAAGCACGGTTTTTTTTCTTAAATTCATTCAACCAAGCCTTCCACCATATCTCACTCCTCGGCGATTTTTTATGTATCGCGTTCAGCTAACCTCGGTGGGGGTGACGCCCAGCTCTTAGGCGTCTTCGAGGCTCTCGTCTTCGTACCACTGAACCTTTCCCTGTCAACGTTACCCGGCTCAATCGCTAACACACTTGTAGTCAAATGGACATCAATTGTAGTATTATGTGCTATCGCTTCACGACTCGGTTCGAACCCTGAAGACTAACTAATCAATAATCATTCTTTACGTTTAGTTTCTCCTTCCGCTGATTACTCATTCTCCCTGAAGACTTTAAAAGACTTTCTTTCGACTAACTTTCTATCGACATAAATCAAGCCTTAGAGAATCTTTTAGGCTATCATCTTTCCCTAACAGACGCAGTGATCTCGGTGGTAGATCACATCACCATTCAGTGGACGGATCGATTTTCTTGACAGCGCAATCCACCTCTGGTTCTCTCTCTCTCTCTCTCTCTCTTTGTTCACTTCGTGCGGTTCCTTTCTGAAGAGCTCAATTCTATTGAATTCACTCTCAAGTGTTTCCGAACCTGTTTTCTGAAGAAGCATAATCCTTTCAGATTCATTGACCTCAACTAAAACGAATCGACTTTGGATGGAAATGGTTACATGGAAAAACAGGTCATGACCAAATTGGCGTGCTGATGATAGACGCCATTGTTAGACGCAACACGCTGGGAACTAGGGACGCGGAGGGTTGGGTCCATGGCCACGTAAGGGTTAGGGAGTTGAAAACTAGCATAACCTATCATTCCCAAGATATGGGCATTCAAAGGAACTTAAACACGGTTAAGTAACCTTGAGAAAGGGCCATGTCCTCCAGCACCGATCTGATGAATTTTGATGATTTGCCATAGTTCAAGAGATAGTGGACAGTTTGTCTCATTTAAGGACTACAAAGGACAAGTAGGACTTCGACAAAAATTGAGCCTTAGAGAAGTGTTCCGGTCATAGTTTTTGCTCAAAAACCGCATTGATTCCCCTGGTGAGGGCGCCGTAGCCGAGTGGTTGTAATGCTCGACGCGGCGCACATGGGGCCGGATCACACCCCAACACCCTCGGACAGTCAACAATGAACACCCCATGGAACGCCACAGCCAGGTAACCTTAAGATTGCAAGGAGACGTGCTCAGCCAGTACTCTACGCGACGAAAAAACGACTAGTATCCTAGGAGCACTGGCATCCGCACAGTGAAAAAGAATTACCGTGAACACGGATCAATAAAGTGCCAGAGGAGGCTTAGTGGTAGATCGCATTAGCGATCAATGACTGGGCGGATCGATCCCGTCGCGCGGCGTATAGGGCGCACTTCCCCTGACGGCGAGCTGTCTTTCTCTCGCTACTTCCACCTCGCGCGGTTCCTGTCATTGGTGCTTTGTTTCCTTTGACCTCTGTCGATCTCTTTCTTTCTTTGTTCAGCGCATGCGTTATTTATAGTTTTTTTTGGTTATGCCAACTCTCTATCTCGAGAGAGAGAGAAAGAGGTCTTCCAGAGAGAGAGAGAGAGAGAGAGAGAGAGAGAGAGAGGAGAGAGAGAGAGGGAGAGAGAGAGAGAGAGAGGAGAGAGAGAGAGAGAGAGAGAGCCTCCTCATACTCCCCCCTCCCCTGGAGAAAAAGGAGGAGTGGGGGGGGGGGGGGGGGAGGAGGAGGTCTCGAGAAAGAGAGAGTTTAATGGAAGGTCATCTCTTGCACGTCGGTTCTCAACTATTCAGTACGGAAAAATGCTGACGTCCAGGAGGAAATTCCAGAGAAATTCCAAGCGGAATGGTCAATCCAGAGGGCGCAAAAATGGCTAAGTAACCCTAAAGCCCCGTGACCTCCTACACCTCTCATCTTTTAATGTCTCTATGGGGGTCATGTTCAGCCCATCTTCAGGGCTTTCTCTCCGTTCAGTCACCCTCAGACTTCTTCTCAAATGAATTGTGATATATTTATATCGTTTCACATCTAAGTTGGAGATCATGGAAATCAATCGATACCTACTGTTTACGTGTAGTGTCTCTGTCCCACTGAGTGCTCTGCTTATGCTGGTCGGAATTCAGTAGATCACAAGTTGATTATGACTTGGAGTGAATCACAAGATATACTTCTTGAGGTTCTTCAATCGTAGGTCACCACTGGTCAAACGTCAGGAAGAAGGTAGCATCGTCGTCTTTTCATTTTTATTCAAGCTTTAGCTTAAAAATTTTTGTTTATTTAAGCAGCCTGAGCCAAGATAGCACAGGGTGAAATTGTCATTACATAGGGTTTTAGGGTGGGATTCCGTGCTCTAGTCTTAAATAGGTAAATCAGAATCTCGCAAAAAACGGCATATCTTTGTGTCCTGTGCCTTTAGGCCGTCCATCTACGCTTTGTTCTAAACGTTAGGACGAACCACAGCACTTCTCGCGACGATTTTCCGTCACAATGACTATTACTAGTTATCTCGAATCAGCTATCTATGCGCCACTTACTCTCCACCTACTAGTTCCCTTACAGCTTACAAATACGCTATCAAATTCCCCATTTGGTGAGCTTATCAGCCCCAAACCCATTTGCCGGGCAGAGGGAAGAGAAGAGCAAACATCCGGCCGCCGTCTCGAAACCAGTTGGCCATACTTTTGCACCGTGATCACCCGAAATAAGCTAATCATAGGCGACTTTTCTCGCTATCCAATAATTCCCTCGCAGATTACAGGGGTAACCGCATGCCCACATTGCTAGGTTTACCGGTTCCCAAACTTCGTGCGCTGAGTAAGGGGAAGAAGAGCAAGCACCCAACCGCATCTCGCAGCCATCGATAAATCTGAGCACATTCTAGTTATCTGAAATCGACCATTTGAAAGCAATAATTTTTCCCGCCATTTAGTGAACTAACAGCTTTCAATGCGTTTCAAACTCTCCCCCGATAAGCTTACTGCTCCCAAGCCCCGTACGCTGAGTAGGAAAGAGAAGAACAAACATCCACGGTCACCCGGCAACCTAAGCGCCTACCGGTTCGCCTAAGTTGTCTCAGATCAGCCATTTGAAGGCAATTTTCCCGCCATTTATTGGTTCTCCTACAGCTCCCGAGACCCCTCTGATAAGGGCTTACCAGACCCGAACACCATGATGCTGAGTAGGGAGGGGGAAGAGGCGGAGGAGGAGGAAGGGGATGAAACAAACACCCACCGACGTCGTCCCGCCCATCGGTCACTGTGCGTACGCGCCGCGCCGGCGATGATTTCGAAACTGGGAGGCACGCCGTTTATAGGGACGCGGCGTACTGCGTAGCAACCCCTCGGACGCGTCTCGCTCGTGCTATAGGGGGTGTGTTGCAGTGCGCATTGTGTGATGGCGCGAAAACCGCTCGTTTAAATAGGCAGTGACTCATCCAAAACCGACGTGACGCGGCCGGCAGACCAAACCGTGGTGACCGGAGCGACGGTCGTCTTGCCTCCTCGTCTCCTCGTTTACCTTTCGTTTTTTGTTTTTTGTTTATTGTTTATTGCTTACTGTTTGTTGTTTATCGGTCGCTGTTTGTTGTTTATTGTTTACGTCGTACGTATCTCTGCGTGCTAATCTCATATTTGCAATTATAGGTAGCGATTTTCTGTTCTCGATAGCAAAAAATGGTGAGTATTTGCTTGTGGTCATTTTCGCGAAGCAGTTACTTTGTAATAGGTACCGTATTTAGAGAGGATATTTTCAGCGTGAAGTGATCTCAATTCATGTTGGCCAAGCAGGCGTGCAGATCGGGAACGCTTGCTGGGAGCTGTACTGTCTCGAGCATGGCATTCAGCCTGACGGGATCATGCCGTCGAAGAACGAGAACGAGTCGTTCACGACGTTCTTCTCGGAGACTGGAAACAGTCGCTTCGTCCCTCGTGCAATAATGGTCGACCTCGAGCCAACAGTCGTAGGTAGGTGGGCTTCTATCGATATAGTTTACAATGTACTGGCTTACAGCCCCGTTCTAGGAGCGTTCTGGGTGCGCAGCGGGTTCATTCATTCCATAATTTAATCCAAATGCGATTTACGCCCTCTCATTTTCTTATTAAAAGCCCTCTGGGCTCTTAAATTTGTCCCCAGTCAGCCTGCATTCTGGCTGCCTTTTTGCGTTGAGAACTAGGCAGTGTAGCGATATAGTAAAGAGATTACGAGGAGTTTCGAAGTAATCGCTGGCTTTACGTGGTTATTCTGTTGAAGGATTGCCCCCACATTCGTTCTGGGATAGGTGTGGATCCAGCGCTTAAGTGGCAGCTTTCTTGTACAGCATAGTTTTCGGCTTCTATACTTACCTATGGAGATTGTACCCTTTTGGTTGATTATTCTCACCTGCAAAGACGTCTACTGAACGTGCTCTGTAGCATTAATCTAGAGAGAGAACGCTTGAGCTGTAGGAGTCCCACAAGACGAGTTTCGCTCTTGAATCGATCTGTATGTCCGAATTCTTCTATCCTGTGTTTTCGTTGGCTCTTCTAAATCAGGAGCGCATGTGTCGCAGTGGTTAAAGGTGCTTCGTATAGCCTACGAGGTCCATGTTTCGATCTCGCGCTCATGACTCATCGAGCCTTTAATCCCCCAACGGTGTCGATAGGCTGATACCAGGCTTGTCTGAGAGGGTGAGCAGTACTGACTCGGTACAGCGGTAGGTTACTACGAGTTATTATAAAATCAGATATACCCGCATTCAGTCACCTTAAACAGCTCAAAACTGAAGACGAGTGCATGGGGCGTCTCTCAAGGCTTGGTTAACGCTGAGAGCTTTATCCTTTACCCGTTAATGTAGAGAGCTGCTAGGAAAGGGTGATGTTGTGATTGACGATGTGTACCTAAAACATGTATACGTCAGCAAAGCTGCGCCTGTTGAAGCCCAGATCATCTGTACGATTAGCAGCGAGCGACAACGCAAAAAGAGATCCTCCTTTTGAAACAGGTTTATGATAATAGAGTGGAACTGCCATTCGGGGAAAAAAGTTGGCGGGGATGGCGTAGTTGTGAAACAAGTCTGGCTACAAATATCGATTCTCTTGGGTGAGTGATGTCGTCGGAAATTTGCTGTTAGAGGAGGTAAGTCTTGCCAGTGCCGCTTTTGATAAAAAAGAAGCGACCTAACGACGTGAATCTCTGCCAAATGAGCTAGACGGGCTACACCATGTGGTAGCTGTGATATTGAGTTTCACGATGGTCTCAGATGGTGTCTTTGTGTTACGTTCCCATGTCAGACTTTCATAGAAATCATGCTGATAGATCCGCACCAGTCGCTATTGACACGAACAAAGCCCATCTGGGTCATACGACACGGTACAACTGCGATCTTCTGTCGTATGGGCGTCGCTCGGAGCTCCCATCATATTGACAAGCTTACGAAAGAATTGAAGATTCAATGCTTCTCTCGATCTGCTTGCCTGTTTACAAGTAATCGTTCAGAATGCGAAATTGAACGAATCATCTCCCAGGTCCATCGGGGTCTCGAGAAGTGTGATTTCCTTATTAGTTCTAATTCCCTTTTCATTACTTGTTGAAAGGCAATACCCTGAGAATTTACTAGTCAGGTGTTGTTAGCAGAGTGATGGAACCTTGGTATGCCTGGGCGAAAAAGGTTGCTTACTTTTCTCATTTAAATGAGCTTGATTTTGTTCTTTGTTAGCATTGCCAATTTACAATGCGACTCTAAGGTGTGTTTTGTTTTTATTTTCAAAAGTGCTATTTTCAGATGAAATCCGCACTGGTACCTACAAGCACCTGTTTCATCCTGAGCAAATGATCACCGGAAAAGAAGATGCTGCGAATAATTATGCCCGTGGTCATTACACCGTAGGAAAAGTGAGTATCAGTTTTCTTCATTTTTTATCATGCTTTAAAAGGGAAGTAGTTCAGGAGATTATTGATCTTGTGTTGGACAGAACACGTCGCCTAGCTGACAATTGTTCTGGTTTACAAGGATTCTTAATATTCCACTCCTTCGGTGGTGGCACTGGATCGGGATTTACCTCTTTGTTGATGGAACGGCTCTCAGTTGATTATGGAAAGAAGAGCAAGCTGGAATTCTCGATCTATCCTGCGCCTCAGGTTTTGTTCTCGCTTAGTAAGACACGGAGTTGTGCTGAAGTGCTAATGGAGTTTTTCCAGGTTTCTACCGCCGTTGTAGAACCATATAACTCGATTTTGACCACGCATACTACTCTGGAGCATTCTGATTGTGCCTTTATGGTCGACAACGAAGCGATTTATGACATTTGTCGCCGCAACTTGGACGTCGAAAGGCCCAGCTACACGAACCTCAATAGAATTATCTCGCAGGTAATGCCGCATCTGGTGCAATTAGCTTAGTGTATTGTATGATTGTGAATTTTTTTCCTTGTTTTCAGGTGGTTTCTTCCATTACGGCATCTCTGCGCTTCGAAGGTGCTCTGAATGTCGACCTGACGGAGTTCCAAACAAATCTGGTGCCTTACCCACGTATCCACTTCCCACTGGCAACGTACTCGCCATTGATTTCTGCAGAGAAGGTGAGTGAAATACTTTGAGGTCGTTTCATCGCAACTAATGCATAGCTTTCAAGGCATATCACGAAGCTTTGTCCGTAAGCGACATCACCAACATGTGTTTCGAGCCGGCAAATCAGATGGTAAAATGCGATCCACGTAATGGGAAGTACATGGCTGTCTGTTTGTTGTACCGAGGTGATGTTGTCCCGAAGGATGTGAATCAGGCCATTTCGGCTATCAAGGCGAAACGCTCCATTCAGTTTGTTGACTGGTGTCCAACTGGCTTTAAGGTGAGGAGAATAGTACCTTCCACCGAAGTGAATGAGCCCATTGAAGTGTTTTTGTTTTAGGTCGGCATCAACTACCAACCTCCGACTGTTGTTCCTGGAGGTGACATTGCTAAGGTCCCTCGTGCTGTGTGTATGCTTTCGAACACGACAGCAATTGCAGAAGCCTGGGCTCGCCTAGATCACAAGTTTGACCTGATGTACGCAAAGCGTGCTTTCGTCCACTGGTGAGCAGCCTTGTTATCCATATCAGTAATGATTAGGGATCTTGTAGACTGCGAGCTATATTTTGTATCGCTTAGAATTGTGATTTGAGTAAGTATTGCTTGTTTTGATAGATGCTGTTAAGGTATGTTGGTGAAGGTATGGAAGAGGGGGAGTTCAGTGAGGCACGCGAGGACCTTGCCGCTCTTGAGAAGGATTACGAAGAGGTCTGCGTTGTATTTTTTTATGTCCAGTGATCTCCCACATGTGTTCCGATAAAGGTATTGTTTATTTTCAGGTTGGGGTAGACTCCAACGATGGCGTGTACGAAGAAGGTGAAGAGTATTGATTGTTGACCATATTGTATATCAGGGCGGATCTTGTTCTTTCTTGTTAGAATAAAATTAATTTGTGTTATTGGTCTTTCGAAAAAATCGAGATACTCCGATTATAACATATTTGAGGGTGATAGTCCCACCAGGAGCCGAGTTAAAGTTGTGTTGATAATAGGTGTGTCCGTACGATGCAAGGCGATGTCAACGCCGTCGTGAAGGTACCGCTGGAGAATCAGAATGGTAATGTCAGTGCTAGAAATAGTCTCTCGTTTAGCATGATTATCTAGGGGAAGTTCCAAGCTGTAATTGCCAAAGTCTGGGTAGGAATTTTGTTCATGTTCTAGTGGCTTGGTTCAGGTGCTCAGCTCAGTTCGATTTTCCGTAGGTGGACGCTATTGCTTGTAGCTGGCGAGGAGAAATGAAGTTTTTGATCTTGGGGTGCTTGAAAGAGCTCTCTGAGGTACCGGAAGTACTTGTTACTGTCTCAGCGAGAGATTTTGTTTTCGTGATGGTGCAGAGGAAGTAAAATTCTCATGTAGTTTTCTTAAAGCATTCCAGGGAGTTTACGTTGTTCGATTTTTCGATGCACGAATCCGTGGTGGCTTTTTCGATGAATAGAGACTTTTAGTAAGAACTTTAGTGGTTCCTAGTGAGTCCTAAACTGTGCTTGGTTTTCGTAAGGCCTTCCTCAGCGCCTTGTAATAGGGAGGATGAGGCCCTCGAAGTCTTTGTTTGCCCAGCTAAGTGTGGCTCTATTAGATAGTACTACCACTTGTCCGATAGTGCAAAACGCGGCGATGCCGAAGTGATTACATTGTTCCATGAGTTTTGACACTACAGCAACACCAAATTGATCACTCAGAAGTAATTAGAATTGCATGGTTTTGGTGTTGTTGAATTGCGCATTTTCTTGCGAACATTTTGGTATACAACTTGCCTATACTTGCTCTAGGATGGAGCTGTCTTGGGCACAAATTCGCTTCCTAATCATACACGAATGGCATCTAGAGGAAAATGCTAGTGAAGCGGCGCGCAAGATTAGTGGAGCTTCTTGTGGACGACCCGAACGCAAACTGATCCACCAGACTGTTCACTCCGGCTTTGAACTTCGTGAACCACTTCCTTGCCGTCCTTTCTGCAACCGTATCATCGCTCCAAGCTCCATCAATCTTGAACGTCGCTTCACTAGCAGGCGAGTTTGTTCCCGAGACGGCTCCATTTTGAAACAAGTATGGACAAGTTTCAATATGCCTGGTAATCATTTTTTGAGCCACGCATGTCAGTGGTCTGTCAATGAGGGCTGAATTATAGAGCCCGATACACGTGTTTCGATCATGCGATCTCGTCAGTCGGGCAGATACCCTTTCTCGTTTTTTGCCAATCCTGTGTGGATCAAATTAGTGTAGGGACTGGAATATCCACACAGGACTGGTAAATAGACGAGAAAGGGTACTGCCCGACTGACGAGACCGCAAGATCGAAACACGTGTTTCGGGCTCTATAAATCAGCCCTCATTGACAGGCCACCGACATGCGTGGCTCAAAAATGATTTCAAGGCATATTGAAATTTGAGCTGTGGTCTTATGAAAACACTCGAAACGAAAGTTATGATATGGACAAGTTGTATGCCAAAATGTTGGGAAGAAAATGCGCAATTGAGCCATGCCAAAATTACGCAGTTTAAATTGCTTCTGGTTAGTAAATTTGGTGTCTATTGCTGTAGCGCCAAAGCCAATGAACCAACCAAAATAAGTCTGGTTTTGAGGTGGTTTTCATAGTGTGCCGTAGGCACGCAGTGGAAATCGCGTTTCATACTCGAAGATCTCTCCGCACAAAAGAGTTATAAATGCTCAAATAGTATACGAGCGTTTGGAGGTAATGAAGTAGTATGAAATTAATGCGAAAATCTTGAAGTTTCTCCTTTCGAAGCGACGAAAAAATCCTTATTATTTGCCAAAATTCGCGCACAGCTTGCGAAAATCGATCAACAGTCGTGCTCAAAGGGTTGAAGAACTCAGAAGTGGCTGGATTCAGCTAGTAGCTATAGGTTTTTGACAGCGTGAGCTGAGCAGGTGGTGGTGTAAATGCATTTGTAGTTCGCAAGATTGAGACTTTTTTCTTTTGAAAATGGCCAGTTTTAAGTTGAAGTGGAATTGGTGGCGCCTCGTGGAGACGGTAGACGTCTCGTTGTCTCAGAGTCCAGCAGTGACAGGGCGACCCCAGACGATCTGGTAGCCTTGGCTCAGCAACTGGTATCCGCTCGGTATGTATGACACTATTTTCTACAAGAATTTTCAATTTACTCCTCTTGAAACAGTCTTAAAACGTTGTAACTATTTATCTAACATTGCTGCGTGGTATGCAAAATTCTGTCCGGATGGTTGTTGAACCTACGTTTCGCCCAGACGATTAGGTGATAGGGCTTACCGATATGGATGAAATGCGGGTTCAAGTCCCGGTTCGTCGGAAGTTTAGTATATCATTCAGTGTCTTTGAATATATACTTGTTATCTATTTATTTGTATAGTTAGTTAGTTACTTACACGACCCGTCATCACAATTTTATTTGAAAAATCACAAATTAAATTCTATTTTATTGTGCGGATCACAGTACATCTAGCACTCGATTCGTTTCTCGTCTTCTTGAGTAAAGTAGAATTCTGGTCAAGCATGTCTTCTCTCAATCTCCAGGATAGCCTGGATGTGGCGTTCTTGTTGAGCCGGAGAGTGTTGGGTGGTTGAGCATGGCTCGCTCCATGCGCTCCGCCATGAGCATCACGGCTACTCGGCCACGACGCCCTCGAAATGTATTATCAGTCCAAGTATATCTGATAATTATTTTCGAGCCAATATGTTATGTGGTATCTTATGAGCAACTTATAGAGCCCGAACGGTATCACGTGTATCACCTGTCGTTTCGTTGATCGTCGAATATCTCGAGCGGGCACCATCAACACTTCCATTTTTTCCTATCGCCCGCAAGAGTAGCCCAGTGGGTCCTCCTCGCTCTAGGGATTCGCTGAACGTCATACTATCTTCTATAGCTTTCGTGAAGAAATCGGACCAACGGGTCGGTGATCTTCCTTTAGAGCGCTTGACGTCCCGAGGAATCCAGTCGGTAACGGCTCTCGTCCATCGGTTGTCGTTGAAGCGCATCACGTGTCCGGCCCACCTTATTTTCGATATCCTGGCGTGTAGAGCGGCGTCTCTAATTTTCGATCGTTGACGTAGGTCGGAACTTCGGATCCTTTCTCTCATCTGCGAGATACGGGATACTCCTAGCATCGATCTTTCGACTGCGCGTTCAACAACGCCAAGTGATCATTCTGCTTACGTAGCGACCAGGTTTCTGCTGCATACGTCAGGGCAGGGATAATTGTCGAGTCGAGAAGGTGGGCACACAGTCGTATGTTTTTTGTCCTCTTCACTACATCTTCGATGCTCTCAAACGTTCCCCAAGCCGCTCGTTTTCTCTTGCTCAACTCTGGAGCTAGGTCATTCATCATGTTGATTTCACGACCTAGATAGACGTAACTGGAGCATTCGGAGATTGTCGTTCCGTTGAGCGTGAATGGGGCATTCGAAACCCATCCGTTCCTCATGAACATTATTTTCGTTAGATTCGGTTGAAGACCAATCTTTCCACAGGCGTTATCGAAATCGGTCAACATTCGTTCCGCTTGGCTGATGTTTGGTGTTATGAGAACGATATCGTCAGCAAAGCGAAGATGGTTTAATTGTCGACCGTCGATTTTCACTCCCATTTCGTCCCATTCTAATGTTCGCATGACATTTTGTAGGGTGGCGGTGGATAGTTTTGGCGAAATTGTATCGCCTTGTCGAACCCCTCTTCTTACGTCAATGGTGATATTGTTGTAGAATGGAGACATTTTGGTCGTGAAATCTTTATAAAACTCACGAAGGATCATTATGTACCGAGTACGGACGCCCTGGTTATCCAGAGCCTCTATAACCGCTTCTGTTTCCAATGAATCAAAGGCTTTCTTCAGATCGATGAAAGTGAGACAGAGTGGTCGTTTTTGTACTCTCGTGAAACTTCAATGAGTCTTGTAATCGTGTGGATGTGGTCTATGGTACTAAATCCTTTTGGGAACCCTGCTTGTTCGAGTAGCTGTCCTTCGTCCAGTGTTCTGTCAGTCTTGTTTAGGATGATACACTGCCGCATAGTGATTCATTTCACTTGACGGCACGTGTAAACCTTTTGTCGTCGCCCAATCTATATGAGCGATGTAGGGGCCGCGAGACGATTGGCCAAAGACGAAGGGCCTACCCGACTGATGGTACTGTCAAGGCTGAAACATGTGTATCGGGCTCTATATGTTGCTCATAAAAATTACATGACATGTTGGCTTGAGCGTTGTCTTATCAGAACATTAGAAGCGAACGGTATAGTAGTCCAAGTACAAATTATTCTCTACAACCAAAGTTCTCTTTATGTTGTTTTACAGTGAACTCGTTAAAGGAAGAGCTTTCGATCGCCTTCGAGGTATTGCCGAGCAGATGGAGCACCTCCGTAAAGTTGGTTTTTTCTGACGACTCTGTTGGATGGTAATATCTACATGTGTATTAGCTAGTACTTTTGTAGGCTGCCGTTCGAGTACTAGAAGAAGCAAAAAGAGATGAAGATCTGCACAGTGTGGCTTGTAATATGCAGAAATACCCTGGTCGGATATATCATCTATATCAAAGAAAGGACGGATACAGGTGCTGTTAGACCTCTTCATTCAGAGACGCAAAGTGAAATTTATTCAATTCATTGTTTTGTCGCTTTTCAACAGTGATATGATGGCAGAAATCTACATCTAAAAATGTTGAGTAACACTGAAAACATTAAACTCCAGGCGCAAGAGTTGAACCTGCGTTCTACCCATACCGGAATCACGAGCTACCACCGAGGCCACAGCTCTGCTACCATTCTTTTCTCGATGTAAACTATCGCATATGTGTTACCAGACCGGACACATTGATGGCTGGTTGCTGAAAGCTATGATAGTTCATTTCAAACAGTGATAGCTGAGCGGTTACCTCGATGGATATTACATGCTCTCGGTAAAAGGAACGTGGATTCAGCTCCCGCCCGAGGTCGGATGTCTAGCATACCACTCAGTACCCCTGGATGAATATTATCACAATGTAGAGCTTCCATTTCACCTACTGTCAATAATAATTTTTAAGGTATTTTTCGCTGCTGGCTCCAGATGAATGGGGTAAACCGGAGAAAAGCGAGGAATACGTGAATTCCTATCGATTAGAGTCGGATCGAAGTTGGACTCCTATAGCTGAAATTGTTGAGAGAGATCAAAAGTTTGCAAGTCTTAACAATCTCATGAAGCTGCAAATTCTATGATCGAGATGGTCCCGCAGTGTAGATGTCATGAATCTTTGTTTTTTTTTCTGTAATGATAAGTAATCCGTTAGCCTATTTGTGATGATCCGAGATGTGATGAAGTGGATATCCTCTTCAAGCAATTTTCAATGTGAATGTTCTTTATTTAACCACTTTTAGCAGTGATATGTTTTAGGTATATATATATACTATATATTTTAGACTGCGATGTGCAAATCTTTGAACCTCAGGCGGAAATCGAATCTGCATTTCATCCTTTCCAGGAGCGCTGCTAACCAACTGCATTACGAAGGCTTCTGGTCTGCTATCACTTTTTCTGGACCGTTGACGGTCGTTGTTGACAGATCGATACCTTGTGTTGCAAAAGGAGTGATAATAGAAAAACAGCCTCGATAGTGCAATAATTTGGGTAGCACGCCCCCCCCCCCCCCCGAAGGGTCAGATGCGGGTTCGATTCTTGTTTGAGGTTCAGAATTTTGCATATCACTCAACATTATCGGATGTATACTTTTCAATGTTGTCCAGCTTCTATTTGATTTTTGTTGTTTTTCACGGCAGGGAAAGATGGAAATAGAACCACGAGGATACTAAGATAAAAGAAAAACTCGGGGCACCTCAGGTGGGATTTGAACCCTTGATTATTTTCAGCGGGGCTTACGTCAACTGCTCACATGAGGTTTCGGATTATGACGTACCTCAGCATAGTTTTTTTTTCAAGTTTTTTTTGCTGCTCGTTGTAGATAGATGTGCATAGATATCCACCAGTCACATTTAGGAATAGACCTTCTTTTCCGAGTCTTTTCATCTCAGAGATTTCTTCTATATCGGCGCTGTAATCGCTATAAAATTGCAGGTCAAGTTTTGGCTTGAAATAAAGAGTTTCTGTCATCAGTTCTTTGCGAACACTGTTGATACTTCCGTAATCTATTTATTCAAGTCATTCTTATACCTGTTTTCCTTATTTCTTAAGAAGAAGGTGAACCGACTTTGTCAGAATGACGTCACGAGAAACAGTGATTCTCGACAATGGTGGATATACAATGAAAATTGGAACAAGCCGTGATATCGAGCCGAGGTACCACATTCTTAACACATCTTCACGAAGATTTCTCATGGCGTCATTTTTAAAAATGCTGAGTGGTTTGTAAAACATTGGACCATCAGGCGGGAATTGAACTCGAGTAATACCTATTCATGTGGCGCATGAAACCACTGAACCATCGAGGCACCAAGGTCACCGTTTTGCTACCACGCTTCCATCTGTTCGAACTATCGAAGCTGCTAGCAAGCAGTCGCTAACGGGTTGATGTGGTAAGCACATATCGGCATGAAAAGCAATTGGGCTGACAGCAATTGAGTCTGTATAATCTATTTACGACTCAACGTTTCACTGCTAAAAATCAGTGACCCTCTCGGGATCGTGGACCCGCGACCTGTGCATTTTTGACCGGAACCTCTAGGCAGTGCTTCACCTCTTCTACATCTATAACCCTCGGCGTGCTGCGTTCAACAGTGGCACGCTGGGGGTTAGGAGGAGGTGGAGCAGACTGCTCAGAGGTTCCGGTCAGAAATGCACAGTCGCGGGTCCACGGTCCTGAAAGGGTACTCTCATTGTAGCTGCATAACACTCCTAAGAAGCAGTAGAAATATGGAGTTACAATATTTCCAGCCTTATTTATTTCTTCAGGCTCATACCAAACTGTATTGTCAAGGCAAAAGCAGATCGAAAACGCGAATTTGTTGCCGATGAACAGTTGGAGTGTAGCGACAAGACGGGTCTATTCTATGTACTCCCATTCGAGAGGGGTTATTTAGGTGAGTTTTATCACATATAAGTGTCTTCTCAGTACTCTTTTCAGTGCCATTAAATTTTTCGTTCTAGTTAATCCCGACGTTGAGGAGCAGATTTGGGAGCATGTGTTCGAGTCCTACTCTACAGATGACTCTCGAATAGTACTGACGGATCCGAATTATCTCATACCAGCGATTGAAGACGTTAGTGCCGAGGTGCTATTCGAACAGTATAACTTTCATTCGGTATTCAAAGCTTCAGGTTGGTATACTTCTTATGTTTCAATTCACTAATGCTTCTTTGGTTTCAAGCCAAGTCAGGTGATCCATCACCTCCGCGTCAACCCTTCGAGGACCACCGTTGATAGGCAGGCGACGTCGCGCCGTCGCGCCGTCGCTTGTGGAGTAGTCGCAAGTAGGCGATATCTGCATATCTGTGCGTGCATGTTTGGCCGTCTTCTTGCCTTCACACGAGACGCGACGCTGCCACCACATAGCTGAGTGTGATTTGACGTCGCGCGGCTCGGTTCGAGACGTACCGTATGGAGCTTAAGGCGTTAATTGCGATCTACTAAGAAGAGTTGTCCAGTCCTGTGGAAACCTAAGACTGCTCTTCATTTTTATCTCTGCAACCTTTCACATGTTAATACTTGATGCAGTGGTTGGAGGTGATCTGCGTTGCACGCAAGGTCGACATTGCGATCTTGCGCTTGTGGTTCGCCAAGCCATCCATCCCTCCGGGTAGATAAGTTGGTACCGGATTTGTCCCAGACTTGTCTGGGGGGACAAGTAACACTGACTCGATGCGGCAGTAAGCCACCTTGAGTCATATAAAGGCCAGATGTGCATCAGATTACCTTAAGCAAAGTTTAAAATTGAAGATGAATATATGGCGCATCCCGAAGAGATTGATCAACGCCGAGAGCTCTTATATGTTCAGTAATGCTGAGTGATTTGCAAAATTCCGAATCCTAGTTGGGAATCGAACGCGCATCTCACCACTTTTGAGTGGCGCGCGATAATCAGTTGTGTTGTCGAGACTCCTGTTCTACTGCCACGCATTCTGCGACACAAGGTATCGATCTTTAAACAACCAATCGTCAGTGGTTAGGCCTGGTAAGGTTTGCCTTGACATTGTATCGCATAATGAGTGTCTACAAAGCGGTAGGCTTGCTGGTGCAAGTAGCTAGCCCCGGAAAGCGTGAGATGCGGGTTCGATTTCCGTCTGGAGCTCAAACTTTTGCATATCGCTCAACGATATTGAATATAATCTTTGAAATTGTCCACTGATCATTATCGTGGGAGCGTTCCTGGATGATGAATTGCAATAAGTAGGAAGCCCTTCTCTAACCTGCCTTCTGAAGTGGGAACGTTCGACATCACGAACTTGGAAACCGCCAGGTAAGGGTGTGCTTGTTCCATTGCAAGGCCCAGCAAGCCGGCACAGGCTGCAAAAATAGACATTTGGAAGGGTATTATGGTGAAAGTGTGACGTTCTTCGTGATCCTCATGCAATTGAGGGCCAGCGAAATGCTCCAGAAAGACGATGTGACTTATGAGCAGTTGCTTTCAGCCAAGGGCATTGTGGAATACATTCAAGGTTTACTCAAAATAAGACCAGCAATGAGTTTATTCTTCTTGAAAATCAGTCTCTGTTTGGGATGGACCTCTTGATCGCCGACTGCTCAAAGTAGTAGGGGTGAGCCGTAGGACATATGGTGCTGATGAGGTGTGCGAGAATATATATAATATATATATATATATATATATACTTATATAAATGCATATATACATGCATACATTGCACATGTATATGTTAATATATGTATATCTTTTGAGATGCCATATCAGACTTCTGAAAAGCTTAGAACATTCTGTCAGACCTTTATCTTGCCATTTTTGACTTTCTTCCAGTTTTTTGGATGTATTGTTATGTTTTTAAGGATGAAAATCTAGTCAAAAATGTCGATGATTTTCAAAAGAAAAGTTACTGAAAACCTCGAATAGTTGATTCAATCCTTGAGACGCACTGTTCTTAATGTTTCAATTCTAACGAACCACACTTTATCGCCTAATCTGGTTCGTATCACAGCTTTTTTTTTTCGCTGTACTGGTTTGGTACTTCTAGCATTCTGTTCGTCTCCTCGCTTTTATCGCTCGATTCAGGATTTTTTTTCTTCTCGAACGCCGTTGAATACTGGATGAGCAGTCTGGCAACCTCGAAAGTAGCCAGGCTGGGGTGTTCTATAGAAAGTTCGTTCGGACGGCCGGATGTTCGTGCTTGGTAATTAATCCCGTATCAAACTGCACCGAGCATCAATAAGTCCTCTGCTCCAAGTCCTCTAATCCTGTCATTTGGTATTTGCTTAGGTCCTTTTTTCTGACGATTAGTTCAGACATTAGTGATATTTTATTAGGAACACTGAATAGATGAATTTACTCAACGACGCTGAGTCATATGCAAAACTTTCGAACCCACACGGAAGTTGGATCTACGTTTCACTCCTACCGGGGCGCGAGCTGCCACACACCTAGCGAGGTCATCTCTCTCCTATCACTCTTTTTTTATTATCCCTCTTAGATAGGTATTGAAACAATTCAATATCCCCAATAACGATGAGAATTTCCTTGCCGTCCCCGAGGTAACCAGCTGAAGCGTTAATTGAGATGTTCAACTGATCCACTGCAAGAGAGTGGGGAAGGGGATTGAACTAACTCTTTGCTTGCCTCCTTGTTTACTGGTACACTGAAGCACTAACCACTGCTCTACCTGGTCTCAAATCCGTATACTTTGTAAATTTTTTTCCAGCCGCAGGGTTCATTGCGTTGGAGAGTTCATGTCGGAATATTCGTTGTGTTTTGGTTGTCGATTGTGGATTCTCGTCGGTCACTGTGGCTCCATTTCTTGACGGAAAGGCAGTTCAGCAGGGAATAGTACGGTAAATAGACAGGCTTGCTTGCTTTGAAAGGTTGCTCTCTCTCTCTTTCTTTCTTTCTCTTTCTGTCTGTCTCTTTCCCTTTCTCCCGGTGATTCGTTTAATCAAAACATTTCAGCATCGATGTCGGTGGGAAGGTGTTGACGAATCAACTGAAAGAGTGGTTAAGCTATCGTCATCTGAACGTCATGGAAGAAACATATATAATCAATCAATGTAAAGAGGACTCGTGCTTTGTCTCCCTAGATTTCAAGAACGACATGAAGATTGCGAGGTGAATTTGTCGTCTTCGTCTTGGTCGCATATCATATCTGAGCTTCGCAGAGATTCTATTTGACGACGCCACGCCAATCTTTACCTCTTTGGCGAAGGCGACACGTGAATTTTGTTATTTGATTAGATTATTCCTTGCGGTTTTCGGAAATTCTTCAGGTTTCTTTTTTCAATCTGATACTCCATGTTTTCTGTACCAATTCCTATGTTTTTGTGGCACAAAAACTCTTCATTTCAAAGATTAAACATTCGTCAACTACGTCTCGGTGATGTATTGTCAATATTGCTTTTTTCTTGTTTTTTAGAAGTTCGATAAGCTGAAGGACTTACTCACTGTTCTTCTGTAACTCTGGATTTTATTTAGAATAGGCCTTTTTGTAAGAGTTTCCCATTTTAACGTTCTAACGAAGAACACGATGCTAACTGAGAAGCGACAGGAATTTGAGAGGATGAGGAAACCGTTTTTTTTTTTCATTTGATTTCGAAATTTCGCTGATGTTCTTCAAAATCGGTACTTTGTGAGATGTCGCCCATTGAGCGAGCATTCAAATTTGAAAGACGATTATTGCTAGGAAAAGAGCGGAATTCAATATGGTAAAGAAATAGGTTTTTTTTATCTTTCTCACTATTATTTTAGCAGCTTCAAATACAGTGTTGCACGATAGTGATTTCATCGAATATGTCCTTGCTTTTCTTCCTGAGCGAAACGAGACGTTTTCATAATAAAGTTGATTTGAACTGATGTTTTGACGGTTTCGCCTTCTCTGGAGCCTGAAAGGATCAGCTTGTTCAAATCAGTCGGCCAGATACCTCCAGTATCTCAATAGAAGTAATCGCAAGCTTAGATTTCAATCGCTTGAAGCGCAAAGCAGCCTCTAATATACATACCGCTTTTTGTATTTTCTACTGAGTTGTTGAGGTGGATGTTAACCGTGCAGAGATTGCATAGAGTCGTAGTGCATCTTTCAAATCAGGATGATAGTCTGTAAGAATGTTTAGAGCCTCAACGAGGTTGTTAGTTAGAGCCATGCATATGTTTCGGCGGTGTCGCCCGCTTCATCAGTGATCCACGCCCCACGTTAAACCCTACTGTACAGCAGCGACTAGTATGATAACACAGTATCATATGCTATCACCATCAACAACGTCTCACCATTCCTGCTACAGCCCACTATGGCTCTGGCGTAACAATCTCGGCAAGGCTTTAAACATTCTCATAGACTATATTGATTGTTTGTAGTGAGGTTCAAAAACAGTCACTGAGACAGATTTCTACAAAAATATATATACTTCTTATACTCTTAGTCTTATATACTGTTATCTGTTAACTACCCTCGAATAATCTGTTCGATCACGTTTTTTAAGGTATCGTGATGAACGTAATACTATTCGTCGGGAATACGTTTTGCCTGACTTTTGCCATCTGTTTCGAGGGTACTTGAGGGAACCGTCTAAAGCAGGGAAATCTACGCAGTCGGAAAATTCTCCACAAGCCATCCTTTTGAATAGAGAACGCTTTGCATTACCTGAAATTATGTTCCAGTTGGTTTTCTCAGTATAATTTTGTTCGTATTATTGGTTTTCTTTCTGTTGTGCTCTATGCTATCTTACAGCTCTAGCTTTATAGCCCATCGGATATTGGCCTAAACCAAATGGGAGTGGTTGAGGCCGTTGTAGAGTCGCTGTTACGATGCCCAGTGAATCTACGTCCAGCGCTTGTGCAGAACATTTCTCTTGTTGGCGGATGCACGCTGTTTCCTGGATTTCGAGAGCGATTGTAATACTTTTTTTCCTTTGTCGTTCTAACCCCATTGAACCATTTTTCGAATAATTTTCTTCCCATTGAAGTATATCGGATTTGCGCTCGTGTCTGGACGCGGACTGGTGTGTCGCTCTGGCGGACGTTACAAATCCAATCACCCATGCATGGTCTTGTGCATCATCGGCTTTTACTGGAGATATGCTCGAGGACGACAAGCTCTTCGTATCCCGAAACGAGTGGAATGAACAGGGAGAGGAGATTCTTCATAAAAAGTTCCTTAATTTCTTGGTTTTCGAGTCAGAAGAGAATGACGGCGCTTCTGATGAGGCAAATGAGTGACTCAGACGATTAAATTGTCAGTTGTACTGAGAACTGAGTTAAGATAACGGAAGTTTCAGGATATGTATGCGTATGAGGTTGATCTCATGTTTGTAATGTTTATGTGTACAATAGGTTAATGATTACTTCAATTTTTCAGTAAATGAAGCTTCTTCCTTATCATCCGATTTCCCTCTCTAGCGCAGTATCGTATTGAAATCACAAGGACAATGTTTCGACGAAAGTTATCGTCGCTCAGCAATTTGAGTAGACGCCGCGGAGCTCTTTATTCAGCTGTATTTAGCACTCATGATTTCGTCGTAAGAGGGCGCCGTGACCGAGTGGTTATGGTGCTCGTGGCGGCGCGCGTGTAGATCAGCTCCACCCCTAAAACTCTCCGGCAGTCAGCAAGAGCGCCCTATGGAACGCCACAGCCAGGCTATCCTCGAGATCGCAACGAGACATGCTTAATTAGTATTCTACGTCATTCAAGAAGAAGGCGAAAAACGAATCTAATGCTGAGACTACTGAGATCACCACAATAAAAAGTTGTGATGACGGGTCATGTGAGTAAAATAAAATATAAAATAGATGAAATTTCTTCGTAAAGGACCTGATGATTAACAGCGCTGTATGCAATTTCGATTTGTGACTGTCGAAGATAAACACGCAACCTACTAGAGAGCAGTGTCATCCAAATTAAGACGTAAACGCTTTACAAGATTTCCAATTCCTTACCTGTGGCATCATGAGTAAAAGATTCGGCTCTTGCGGAGAGTTGTGGTCCCAATCTATTTTCAAATTATTTTTTCCAAGTTGATTTCTCTATACCAGCGTCAAGATTTTTTTTTTTGCATTCTTCACTCTTAGCACTGTAATGGGAGAAGTACTACCTGACGAATGCGAAACCAATGAATGTCGATTACCTCGTTTATTAGTCTTTTCGAAGACTGTGCACAAAAGATTGCAAATTTCTCGGTTTTACACATTTAATTCTGAACTAATGTGAACACTTGCTAGCAAATCGAGTTCACGCTCGATCTAAGCCGGACTTGGATCTCGGCTCTCGTGTAATTATATAGCGTTATAAAATTCATTCGTTCTCATGATCTTCGAAAATACAACTTTGCGCGATGATGGAACGTCTGCTACTTTCCTTTCTGCTGAGACAGTCTCCTTCCACTCTTTACTATAATTACACTTGAGCATAAAAGTAAATCATTGTGAAATGCATCTGTGACTTATTTGCTTCAGGACTCGGAACTATTTTTAGCATTGAAGGTGTTTGTTCATATCACGAACAGTTTCAAATGAGGTACTAGCGAGTTTCGTTGTTCTGTTTTCGAACCCCATTACATTCAGTCACCCTGCCGATGTCTATGGAAATGAATGTCGATTTCTTGCTTATCACTTCATGTGTAGCATTTAACATTTATTCTCATTAAAGGGCTCTCAAAAGAAGCAGTGTTCACCGTTTCTTCACTTTTGGAAAGCAACACTGTTTCAAAATAAGAAGGCCTTTGTGCACACTAATGAGAAAGGAAAGTGCCTTGAGATATTCCTCATTCTACTGCAAATGCAGTAGTAATGTACACGATTTCATCCCTTATTAAAAAAGATCATTTGAATGGTAAGGAATTATTGGCAAGATTTCAAGCACCTGCATCAGTCGGAGCAGAAAACTTACTGATTATGGACTTTGTCTGTTGTGTTAACTGATATTCGCTGAATTAATACAGTATCGTATTGAAAATGCAAGAAGAAAGCTGCGACGTGATTCTGCGGTGCTTAGCAATTCAAATGAAACGGCAAGGACTTTCTATATCACAGAACTGCTTATTCAGCTGTATTCATCGCTTATGAAAAAAATCGTAAGATGGACAAAAAGCGCTGACGGTGCATTCCATTTGGCATACGGGAAACAGGCAATCCAGTATCGATCACGTACAAAGTCGCAAAAATCATGCTAACTTATCAAAAATAAGAGAAATCCTTTCTTTACCCATTATTTCCATTGCTCGGGTAATTAGCTATTTGATGAAAAAGATATTGTATAAGACAGCTTCACTTGCATCAGGTGAAACCGACAGCAATTCTTCAAAGTTTGCTACAAAGGCTGCACAGCGATTTCATGCACTAAACATCGGATTTTACTATTACCCCATGAGTGAAAATTTCGAATCACTATAGAATGCAGTTCTGCGCAGTACTTTTTCTGTAGCATCCGCAAAAATGCTTGAGAGCTTTATTTTGGATGGAAAGATTTGGAAGAGTTTGAAGGCCAACAATATTGAATGGATCGTAATAACCACCTATAGCAAAACAATTTTTCAAATCTACGAAGTGGTCCCTTACCGAGCATTTGTAAGAAAGGATCAAATCAAAGAAGCGTTGACAAACTTTACACAAGCACAGTGACATTTCACTATGCGTAATAAACGGTGATAGATTTTGTTTTGTCTGCACATTGTGGTGAAATTGTGAAGAATTGACGGCGCTTCATAAACATCCACTTTTAATTAGAAACGTGGAACCTTTAAGGAGGTAGCAAGAGAATTCTCTGCTCGTTGTCACTCTAGTCGCGTTCTTAACGTCCGCTGTCCTTGTTAATCACAACGCAATGAAAACTTCAGCAACGAAGAATTTTGTTGGTTCACGACAAAACATAGTGCATCTTGTATTTAATTTTTCTGTGACCAATTCCGGGCACGATTTGCCAGTCTGTCTTTTCACTAGTAAGTTCTTGAGGCCATCTTGCTCCTTGCCCTCTTACAAATCCCTCACTGAAATTTTTCAGAAATTCCTCTTCTTGCCACCAAGTTTTCTCAATAAAGTAGAATTTCATAGCGCTACTTTGACTCTGAGAGATTTGCTGCCGATAGTTCACACTGAATGTTCTACTTCATTTTCATCATTTGATAGGTTCCTATCTAGATATTGCTTGAAAGTGCATTTCTAGCTACGATTTGCTGAATGCACATTTTTGGTTCTTGGGAAAACCAGGATTTGATGGCGCAGTGATGCGAACGAGATGGTGGGAAACGAATATAACCCATAGATATTGAGAAACTGGAGCATTCAGTAGCACTTTTGTTAAGTGCACGCGTTTACGTATGTTCTTCAAAATTAGAATTTTAGCTGACGTTTCCCTCGTCAGCTTTCAATTGCTTCACAATCTTGAGCTCATTTAAGTCATTTTAGAGAGTTTTTGACAGTGTTCTGTGTACTGAAGATCACTATAACTCTTTAAAAATCAAAAGCTGCAAAACTGTCTTCTACACAGCATCACTAGCATCTAATGTTAGTTCAGCATTCGTTGTTGCCACACGAACGACTCGATCAAAATTAAAAAACTTGCCTTAATTGATGCAAAACTTCCGCAAGCTCTTTAGAAGCTAGAAGTGAACAGCCGCACATATATGGAGATACTTTCGACGACCGGTCCCCTCTGATTACGGTGCTAATCATTACGACAGTGTTGGGATATGGAGTGATGCCGCCAGGCCAAGGTAATATAAAAAGCACTAATGATACTGCAAACAATTGTAAGTTCAGATATGCTTATGGAACTTGATCGAAAGAAACCCGAGATTATGTCGACCACGGCTATAACTTTTCACTACTCTATACATAAATCAAGAAATTTCGTTGCAGCAAGCACGAGAAGCTTCACCGTCAGCGGCTTTAGTTTACCTGTTTCCATGGTTTATACTGGAGCGGACAGTGTTCGAAATGAGGTTTCCGGTATCGCAATGAGCAGAGACTCAGCTAAGGCATTTGTTCAACGCCTTGTGATGCAAACGGTAAGTTTGTAACTCTCGTTTTATCTTTTTTATTTGGAAAGAATTTGTAACTGTGCTCTAATTTCATGACAAATCAGTAGTCGCAACGTACCAGCACTTGGCTTGGACAGCTTAAAATGATTTTGCTTGGAGTATTTTCAATTAATTTTTTTTTGATTCGTGAAAACCTGGCTGTTTAGGTCTTTGATATTTTTGAACAACAAGGTCGTAGTGCTCTTCTCCCCGATGCAATAATATCATCTATCTTGGGTCAACTTAAAATTCAAGTCAGTTACGATCCGTTAGAATGCAAGGGCGCAACTGTCATTGCAGGACCAGCAAAACCGAGTAAGTTTTTAACCGTTTGCTTCACTTTTTAACAGGGAGGTTCATAATGCATGAGCAGACAAAAGGACTACATCCTCTTTGACCATTACGAAAACTGTCTCATATCAGAAATGTGGAAATGTCACAACTGTGAAAGAATGACTGTGGAATCTGATAACATATTGTAAGCCTTTCATGTGGTCTGATATTGGCGCTTATAGTGTTAAACTTATGTTTCAGCCATCTAAAATCATCACTAACAGGGTGCTTTTCAATTTAGCCAATCCCTTGTTGGTGTTGCATATGTTATCGGACTATATAAATTTCAACGAGATCTCAAATAATTGTCGAATATAAAGGGTTGAGATCCTTTCGCTTTCCATTTCATCGTACCGTTCAAGAATGATACATAATATAAACACTCATACGACCCGTCTTCACTGATATGCAAGGCTATCACAATTTCCTCACATTTGTCTTGCGAACAAAACTCGCTCGTCACTTCGCGGGCTTGAAAAATTCTCCTTTGCAAGGTAACACGTCATATGGGCCACGAAAAGTACCACTGGAAGAGGCCGCCAGTCTAAAAACATCAGCAGCTACATATAATCTTATAAACATTTTAAGCCCTTCACGACTTTGATCTGACACATATAGTTCTGGACGTACGTTTCGCAGTTTCATTCTCATCAGTAACATGGTCCTTTCCCATTCAGTTAGTCCCTGTAATAGGTTAGAACCCCCAACATATAAAGGAATCGACGCCGAATTACTTACAATGCAGTAAAGTTGAAAAATTACCCGATGCGCAACGTTTTACATTTGATTGCACGTGACTGTTAAATGGAATAAAACCTTTGTATTGACTGATTCAGGCCTTGCTGAAAACAGTGTACAATGTGATAACATATTTTAAGCCTTCTATGAGGTCTGCTATGGCACTTATGTAGTGCTAAACGTACGTTGCGGCTTATTATAGCAGTCTCCATCAATAGCACGCGCCTTTCGAATCAATGAATCCCTACATGTGAGGGAATTGAAACCAAACATATTGCACTGCAATAAGTTGAAAAGATCAGCCGACACTGCAATTATAACAATTGTTACATGTCAAATGATAAGATCGTCTGGCACTGCAATATCTGACAGTCGATATCTCATGCTGTACAGTCGTAGAAAACTCGTAGAAATTATCGAAAGACGATTGGTTCTGCCCGGTTGACGAGTTGTAAGGACGAAACGAGTGTATTGGGCTGTACAAGAGCCCTTACCGGACCACATGACAAGTTGGCTCAAATGATAATGAAAGGATCTATTAAAATTTGAGCGTGGTCTTAATAAAACACTCGAAATAAAGGTATGATATAATAAAAATACCAGCCAACGAGCAATCGAGTGCGAAAACACTTTGTGTTAGGTGAAAATTTCACTTGACATAGAGAGTAAAACGTTCGTCTTCGATGACTCTCTATAAGGAGTAGAGGTCCCGAGAGAACTGACTATAAAAGTATCGAAAGACGACGGGTTCTGCCCGGCTGACGAGTCTGTAAGGACGAAAACGTGCATCGGGTTGTACAAGAGCCCTTACCGGACCACATGACAAGTTGGCTCAAATGATAATGAAAGGGTGCGTGCATATCTCTTGCAATAATCTCGTTCATTAATCTTGAGACTGATATTAAGTTATAGTTACGTTTAACCGAGTTCTTTTCGACAAAACAGTACAAAACTGGAAGAAAAGAATCGATGAAAAAATGTAATCTTTGTTCCAATAATGACAAAGCTTTCTGGTCATTTCAAAATTTATTGACACAATTAGGAGAAAAGCAGAGATTATTGACGAGAATTTTTTTTTGTATCTGTCCGATTTGTGATAAGAACAAATGTTCTAAAAAGAGTTACTTGCAGTCATGGGAACGCCAGGCATGGCTCCACACTGCATCGTCGTCGGTAGCACAGTGACTGGCACATGCCCTGAAGAAGGTCCGGCAAAAATGATTATGTGTGGCATGACAAACATGCCCATGAAGGTCGTGGCTGTTTCAACTAATCAAACGACAATCTCAGGAACTCTTATGGTTTGAAATGGTCTCTTTAATACACAAACTCATTTATAATGAAAATCCGTCAATGCAAACCTCAAACATAATAATGGCGAATTGGTCGGAGAGAGATGTGGCAAAATGTGCTGAACAGAGCGATTCGAATGTTGGGAGCTGGTGCTTTTGGTGCGCACTTCCTCACCGCATCCGCGACTGTCAGCTAAAACGCGAGTTCTATTTCGAAAATGTCTGGAATGAACGATGCATTCATACATTCTTTTCCTCTTCAACCTTGCAAAGGTCTTAGATTATTTGGCCATATGGACCCGTGTACAGTTCATAACGGGATGAAGCAAATGTGATAGCTTTTCTAGTGGTTCGAAAAATTGGCACAGAACTTTAAAAAGTTTGTAGACGGAAGCTCATACCGCTCGTTACGAAAATTTCGGTAAAGTTTGACGCAAGCATAATTGTTCATTTATTGACGTATTGTCTTTCGTGGAGCTGTAAAGATAGACAAACAACGCTAAGAGAAGACCATATTCCTTTATGACGTTTTCTTTCATCTCCTGGACTTCCCATTCTTTCCCATCCCTCAATCCTTGTTTTCGATCTTTGTAAACGGATTTAGACAGAGTTTCAAGAATATTCAAGTTTGAGATGTAATGAATTGCCATGAATAGATGTGTTATTTGCGAAAATATTTTCATATGTGTTGTGGTAATTGAGTAACAGAAATGGAAGTGCAAAGCGTTCAAATTTTGACATAAAAACTGTCCTTTTTTGAAAATTTCTGAGAGTGTGGTATATCTTCTTCAAAACTGATGGATGACATTGCGGCGATTTCAATTATTTAAGCTCCTTATTACCGTCATCACAGTGCTTTTTTCACTGCGTGGATCCCAGTGCTATCATTCAAGTGTTCTTCGTCTTTTCTTGAACGTCGTAAGATAGTAGTCGAGTGTAGCAAAAGTTTGTAACCAATGCACTAAATTATATGTGGAGGATCACTGATTTGTCACTGTGAGGTGAAGGTTCAGTGGTTTTATGGTTTGGTCCCTGGATTGTCTTGGTATGATCCAATCGATGTCTGGATGTGGTTGAATTGTCCTTAGCGGCGCACTGACCTTTGTGCTGTGACCGTTAAACTTCCAAGTTGTGGTGACTTTTGCTCTTTGAGATGGCTCGTTGCACTTCCGGGTCCCTGTGATCGATTGGTCTTCTGCTAACTTGTGTCTTGTAACGGAGAAGAACACTGAGTTCAAATCCTTTGTATGGGTTATGTCAAACAATGGGGTGGAACCAACTTGGCAGTGCTGCCAAAAAGCTTGATAGCACCAAGCAACCTATAATATACATGACATTATTATAATAATAATATACATGATTGCGGTGTTATGGTTATGTGAGTGTGATTGAATGGGAAGTATCGTCGTGTGACGATACCATGAATGTTGTTATTGACGGAACATGGCTAGGTGGAGGAGCCCGTTTGGGGCTACTATGTTTGCTTCGGAGCACAAGCACCAACGGTGGAATCCAGTGGGTGAGTATACTGTGGTAGCAATGGGGTCACTGCTGATTATATGTGGGCAGAATCCCTTAACTGCTGTGGTAGGCCGAGCATAGCCTAAATGAATTTGCTCCTCCACTTAAGTGATATGTTCCGCTCACAATTCTATTGAGTCATCTGAAAGTTGTATGAACGCAACCTCATGAGACAATTAGATACACGACAACGAGACTGTGTGGAGAAGAGAGCAATGATGGATCAAGTACGATTTGAGGTGAGGTGGTCCGGGTGAAGTCACACGACCGTTCGGATGATGCCCGGCGATCGAACTGACTGTTGAGGTTGTGCAGCAGCCGGGTGCGCCCTGGCCACTTGGACGATTTCAGTTGAAGTCCTCGAACCTCTGCGATGCCATTTGCTCTCTAAGGTCATGGACCATCTGCGTTGCCTAAATTATCATGTAATTCCAGAAAAGGTAGCAAAGCTCCGTAGGAAGGTCTGTCATATTGAGAGCGCCTCCTTATAATTTTACACATATGAAGCCGGTCCGATAGTATTTGCACGGTTCTTACTAAGGTAGTATCTATATGAGTCCTAACTAGTATTTCTGATTGAGTTACAATTCAGGTACTGTAAGAGATAAAACGAGATGGGCAATTTAAGTAGTGTGCCTGTATTGTATAGAACTACCGTGACTGTACATCTTTTTTGCGGACGGCGCCATTTCGGACAACTATGAAAGAGGCTGCGAGCGCATGCACCAATGCTAATGTGTAGTTTTCCCATAAAACTTATGCTTTTTCGCCGATAAATAAGATCTCTGTGTTAGTGGATGGTCAAATATGATCGAAAAAAAACTCAGTAAGGTTATTCTTTCAGAAATAACGTAATACACTTTCATAATCCACACTTTCGAAAGGGAAAAATTATTGGTGAAAAGGCTATATTGAATCCTATATCAAACATTTTATTATATATATTGTATTAACCACAAACCAGTCAAATTTATCCTTTACTTCTTTCAGTTTTCGTATAACTTTTTTGTATAACAACACTATAAAGAACACAAGAACATTTATCAAAGTGACTGAAAATTAGAAAACAATGAGTGGTTCGTCAAAAATAGTGCTGCTTATTCCATGCAATCCCACTACATCGACAAATTTCAATAATATTTGATTATTAGTGGACTTCAAAATTCCATTTCTCTGAGCAACGCATAACTTCATTCATATCGTGATTCTTAGCTATGATATGCGAAGATGCGATGGAGTGATAGTTATGTTATAAGAGACATTTGTGCAAAAGCGAGCAGTCGTATTCTAGGAGAGCTACCACTTATTGCAAATTTGTATTTACCGTTGTTTCAGCACACGAAGTTTCACACACAGTTGAGATACACACAAATGTTTTTTTTTCCCTAATAATTGATACAATTACCATGACAGGGTATTGGATTGGCCGTTGTACCGATTTCTCAGAATATGGTGATTCCACTTCTGCAACAAATTATCGATTGCCAATGTATATTTTGGAAATCCAAGTTTCATGACGCGATTGCATATTGTATAGAATGTAGACACTGCGAGGCTTACTGATAATGACTGTAGAGGCCCGATTGAAAATGTGCTGTGTGTATTATTGTGAGACATTGTGATGATTTTAGCTGCGAGAAGGGTCGACTCTTTGCAGATTATTGTAAACTGCTAAACACTTTACAAAAATCCCTTTGATGATAATCTAATTTTTTTAGCAATAAAGTTTCAAAAGATGAAGCCTTACTTTTAATAGTTGGGTAGAAAGTTCTGAGAAAATGCTGCTTGTAACTTTCTTGGGTGTCGGCCATTTTTGTGTTTTTGGGCTCATTTGAAAGCCCGTCTTCTCTCGCGTTGATTGGTACATAATTAATCTACTTATTGCAAGATAGAGTTAACAAGCGAGCGAATTAGTTTGTTGATGATGCAGGAATGGCTGTTGGGTTCAAATGCAATGGTGGCAAGTGAACACATCAATCTGACTTGGGGCGAAGACACAGTTGCCAAAAGTGCGGTATGCAGGAGGTTCAAAAAATTTGACGAAGGTGAAGAAAGTTCCGTTCAATGGAGCACTGGTTGGGCGAGCTTTTGTTTTTTGGTACCGATATTGAATTGCACAATTCGGTCATTCCTTTCTTCAACAGCAAGAAGTCGGAACTTTATGCTCGCGGAATCGATCCTTTGCCGGAGAAGTGGCAGGGAGAGATTGAAGTTGAAGGGGAAGTCTTCAAAACATGATCTCTTTTTTTAGTAGAGAATGTACTATGGAAGTCTTTTCATATAACAATCTCACTATCAGAATCGAAATTTTTTAAGTTCTTGACTGACTACGTAAAATATTGAGGAAATAAGAAAATCTTCAAAAGATGGAAATATTCTCCTTTTCTCAAGATGGGTTTTTCATTCAAAAAAAGCAAGATTTTGTGAGCATTGGCGTTAATCCTACTAAAATTGCTTACACAGCAATCTCATTAGTGGTGCTTTATCATTTTTTGATAGTAATGTCTCTTTGGAAACTTGAATAACCCGAATTTGTATTGGGGCACGCATAAATTTTCCTCACGCCCGAACAGGACGCTTAACCGAGGATCACAATGACCTGCACCGTCCGCTAAGGGACATATTAGGTCGTTCCATAACCCTTTCGAAATCATGGACCCAACCCTTGCGTGTCTAACTGGCAAGGTTGGACGGTCTGCTCCACTTCTCTTGCAACTAACCACCAGCGTGACTATCACCATCTCACTTCTTTGCCACTCTGGGCAATGCCACACGACGAGCAGTCCGCAGCGAAGGTTGCTGGTTTGATCCACTACCACGACGCTTAATTGCAATTTGCTCGTTGGTAACCTTTTTGTTTTCACTACAATATGGTCAAATCACTATGCTTGATCTCCGCCCGTGGCAGGAGCCTTCAAAAAAGGCCTTGGAAAGAATATGTGAGCGAATCATAAGGTGCTGATGTTGACAACCTTTTGCTCAAAATGTGTATTTTACATACATTTTCCTACAATGTCTACGAGTTCAAGTCTACAATAGTTTGCATCAACAATATACGGGTTAATATACACGATACACGTACATTCTGGAGATATACTGTATAGTATATCCTTCAGCAAATTTAGAGCTACTAAGTCTTATGGGCTTGACAAAGCAACCAATCCAAGACGCTGTTCAGGCGTCAGACTTCGGTTGTCTGTTGAAATAACCGGCTCGTCTTCACATATAATTGCTAGTAAATATATCAGAATGAGCCATCACTTGGAAATAAACCATGCAGCATAGAGATTTCACACAACGGAGTTTGGAAATGAAACTGTCGAAAGCAGATGACGTACCAGGTTTCTCACGTAGTAATGGACTCCCTCAACCTTTGTAGATGGTTTTGATAAAGTTGTTTGAAGATGTATGAACTGAGAAGAAAGTACAGTGAACTGTGTGGAAAGCATATAAGACTGGAAGCAAATAAATAGATCACATGAATTCAAATTCTCACTCTGAAAAAATTGCATAAGAAATGACCACATTTTCATTAAGAGCAAAGAAAGGTTGGACATGCGTTGTTCCATGAATCTACGTTTCACGTCAGAAAGTGGTGAAATTTTAGACAAATGAAATTGTAATCTTAAGAAGGTGGCAAAAAGAATTTTCCGCTCATTGCCACTTTAGTCACATTCTTAAAAACTATCGCTTTCCTTTCTTCCCGCAATATATCGAAAACTTCAGCAAAATGAAGAACTCTTGTTCCACTGCACAACTTGATGCCTCAGTATTGTTATTCTCTTGCATTCAATAATTCTGACACGATTTACCAGTTTGTCTATCGCTTACTTTTAAAAACCACCGGTGTAATTCTGCAGAAATTCCTCTTTCAACCATCAAACCGTTCTCATCAACAAAGTAGAATTTATAGCCATAGTATGCCGAAGATCTAAATGGAAACCTTTGTACTTGCAGAATGTGACTATTGATTCTGAGAAATTGGGTGCCATCAGCACTTCACAGTGGAAGATTGCCCTGTTTTTATCAAACAATATCTTCCTTCGCAGATATTCTCTTGAAAGTGCATTTCCAACGTTAACGACTTGTTGTATGCAAACTTTTAATTTTTAGGAAAATCAGGATATTATGGCGCAGAAGTACGAACGAAATGGTGTGGATCAAATATAAGCCGTGAATCCTGAGAAATTGGCACATTCTATAGAACTTTTTCCATGTGTTCGCCTTGACGTACTTTTTCCTGAATCAAAATTTTCATAAAGTTCCTTTGTCAACCTATCTCACAGTGCTTCGGATAGTAGAACTCGTAAAAGTCACTTCAAAGAATTTTTGGTTTAATTCTGTGCCCTGAAAATCCTCAAAACTTCGACAGTTAAAAGCTACAAAAAAGTCTCTTCTACATAATGTCGCTGACATTTGGTGCTGAATTTCGCATCCTCACAAATGATTTGATGAAAAATTAGAAAAAATCTCAGCACTACCTTTCATGTTAACTATTTTGAGACATTGCCTAATATTTCTATATAGTCTGATGGAACGTTTTAAGTCTTTTAGAGGTCTGGTGTAGCATAGCCATGGTATCCGGGCATTTCAGCGTTCTCGCACGTTTCATCACTACACATGCATTCGGCTGACCGCTACTTTTATAAGAATCACCACCTGAGATGTGTACCACTCTACGTCAAGTGGATGATCGATTATTGTGGAGCTCTTTCAAAACACTCTATCAAATTGAATTTAAACGAGGTCTCAAAATAGTCGATTAAAAGAAAGTCACATATGCTCCGTAACAGCCGTAAGCCATACATTCTACACTCGATCACTCTGAAAGAACGCCACATCAGTTGATTTGCTCATTTAACGCAGATACATCTTCGGCGACGATTTCAAT
>JAHQIW010000872.1:0-22456 GCA_019055375.1 Parelaphostrongylus tenuis | reverse complement strand
TCTCTTCCACTTTCTGAGCCACACACACCCCATTTGCATCGATCTACACTACTGACAAAAGATGCGCGGGGGGGGGGGGGGGGGGGGGGGGGGGGGGGGGGGGGAACTGCATGATAAGTCACAAGAATCATTCCATTTTTATTGCAAAAATCATATCAGGAAACCAAAACGGCACAAACTTTGCTCACAGCCTGTTAGCCGCTACTGTAAAGTCAAGACGGTCCTATTTGAAAAAAGGTGCCCTATTATAGATATCACTTTCTATAGCTTGTTTTTCTGGTACGTAGATCTCTTATCTTTCAAACAATCGGCGTGGTCATCTTGTAATTCTGGTACACAGAACCAATGAATTTTGTTGCTCATACAAGAAATTTTCAGGGTGTGAGGGAGGAAGGATTTCCTTTATATCTAACATGGAATATAGTTCATATTAATCCTATTGTTTGATTGCCATATTTCAGAATGCATTGAATAGACATATTTGCGTCAGTATTATTACCCCAGACAAGGTGGTAGACTTTCACATGCAAATCACTATCAGATCCAAATCAATTTTCGCGAATTCGAATTATAACGAAAATACACACATCTTCAGCAGGATGTGTCCACAAAAGCACAACATCAGGTGACAAATTATCGAAAAGGAGAGAAAAATCTGCGTGCAATGGTGACATAAAGTGCTTCATCGGTTTACTAAAGACGAGCGATGTATCACCTCATTAAAAGATGTTTGTGACCAGTGAGAAATGAAAAGATAAGGTATATCTCAAGAACCAATTTTCAGTCAAAAGCTTGCGCAACGTTTATATATCTTCTTTCAAATCGATGAGTGACGTTCCGGCGACTTTGCCTTCCTGACAGCCTGAACGTACTTTTGTAACGTAATTATTTGTATGAGTATGCAAATGTTTATAGTATAAATAGAATTTGAGTATTTTCAAGCGCCACAAACGTCACTTCATATATCAAAATTGTCTACGACCATACTCTTGCAACAGAGAGGTGAATGAAAACAGAGTTAATGTGATTAGTTTCCCGAATAGATGAATTTGATAAAGTGTGTTGAGATAGAGTTCAAAAAAAATATCAGCACTGCTCATTTATTAGAATACGGTCTGCGTGATAGCTTATTTTCACCTGCTTTATCGATTATTCGTAAATAATGTTTACCACGATCATTTCTGATCGACAGTGCCAGATCTATAACGACATTCCTTGCTCTAGATGAAGTGAACTTGTAACTATAACTAGTTTTACGAGGATACTCTCAGTAAAGGCACATCTGAAACACCTTGTAAACTGAGTGTCATTGTGCAAACAATTGATAAGAAGTTTATAAACAGTTCTTCAGTTCTTCAAATATCGAAAATCATGTTATCAAACAAAAGGAGTCGCTCAGTCACACAGTAAGATGGCTGCGTTTTTTTTAATGAGATAAAGTTTGGAAAGGTAGTTCGGACCACACTTTGGCCGATCCTTGGTCCGATTGTTTGGGGGAAAGAGAAAAGTGTAGGGACTGATCGAAAATAGCACATTTGCGCTGTGCACATTGTCAACCCAACTGTTCCTTTAACATTGGTGATAAGCACGTACTACACTACAATGAGCGTAGTTGACTTGGACCGAATAGCGGAATGTTCGTTATAGTGTAGGTACTGAGTTCAGTGAGTTCCGGAATTCCCTTATAGCATATCTGAATTCGTTCAAACGCAAATCGAAAGGAGACTGAAATAGGAGCAAAATAAGCAAAACAGAGTTTTGTGCCTCAAATGTCTAACAAAAACAAATATATCTTGACGGACGAATTAATTTGCGGCGGTGGGACCAAATACGACACCTCTTAAACTGCACTATCTATAAGAAAAATAGGCCGTAGAAAGGGATTTATATACGCCATTCGGTGGAGATTATAAAGATTACAGATATTGTTCGAGAAGACCTGATCATCAACGTAGTTGGTGACCAATGTAATATGTCGCGTTGCACACCTAAAAACAATCATCAATTTCGTTCTCGTGATTTTCCACCTACGTTCTCATAATTGTGTTGAAAAACACATATGATCAAAGAAATATAAGTATGTTAAATTCAAATTACACAAGTTATCGAATTACTAGCACGTAATTCGGGAGATTTGTTTGGGCTGAGCGAGACTGAACAGCATATAGTTTACGTGATATAAAACCTCATGCATTCCAGTCACGAATACGAGATTTCCTGTGCTGATTCAACAGTGTCATAATTTGTTCTCCACCTTATTTGTAAAATAAGCAAGCAATACAGTGATATTCGCTGCACTGACATAGACCATGCCACCACATCCATCGTACAGCGTATATCGCTCCATTGCTTTATCATCTCTTTCGCGTCCTGGACCAGCATCTGCGAGAGGAAAAATTCATGGACTACAACAATCTCAAAAAAGAATCTCATCGCTTTTTGATTGCCAGCATAATTCTTTCCAAAAGAAAACTTTTCCAAGTTCAAACTCTGCTCGGAAATGATTGCATATCTTGATCATGGTGGTGATTATATTGTTGGTAAGATTTTTTTGAGTAAAAAACAAGCGTAGTAGTAAAAGTGTCCAAATTAGAAAGAAATCACAGGACATCCTCATTAATAAAGTGTTTGCATCAATGATTTCCATGTCAACTTGATTTTCTCAGATTCCAAGGAATTTGTTGGAACATTGAAAATGACGGAGCAAAATTTTTCGTTATCACTTTGTGTCTGATCAGGTAAAAAAATTGTGTATCACCTGATTAAATTCGAGTTCAATTGTAAATCGGTTCTGGAAATTGAATGGTAGCTGATTTGTGTTTGTAAATTATTGCAGCAATTAGTATTAGAACACAACTGCTGAGAGTGTTCACCTCTCAGAACAAGTACAAATACTGCTTCATGGATAGATGAACAATAAAAACTAGATCAGTGATCCGTTATATCTTTCATAGAAACACTCCGACTTTTTTAAATCCTCGGACTCTGAATCGTTCGCCTACGTTCTACCGCTATCCGTTTTTCCAGCACACAACAAACTTTCAACGCCGAGAAAAGCACACAAGCAACACATTTGAAATACTAATACCTGATGTTCTTCATAAATATCGTGATGGCCTCGATACACTGGGTAATCAGGAGCCACTTACTTCCACTGAAAATTATTTTAGTTCTTTCTAATTAGGAGGAGACAGATGAAAAACTTATATCATTTGCTGGAGAAAAACTTTTCGCAGGAGTATTAGCAACCGTTCGAAACCTGAGACTTGAGGCTACAGCCCACTCCGCGGGTTTTTCGAAGCATCCCTCTATAATGCGGTAATATTTTAAATAAAATCATCTCCATAAAACCATGTGTTTTTTCTCTTATTTCGATTAAATTTCGCTGGACATAACTCCTTCCTTAGTGTGCTCGCACTCAAACTTTAGCACAAGCGTCAAGGAACCCAAAATGTGTTTGGTTTTCAAAAACCTCCTTTGATCTTCTGATCTCCTCCGGTCTTTGGATTTGTGCTCCAACGTCGCCGCACAGAGCTCTTTCTTTAGACTCTTAGCAATCATCTGGTAGCGTAATGTTTGCTTTTTTAGCGATGTACATGTTTTCTGAAAATACGGTTTAGCGAGGAAAATAAGATGGAATTTTAAATTTTTGCAACGTTGTTTACCGAATTCAACAAGGCGACGGCCATGGCAGGAGGCGTGGTAGGGGCGGGGCGAGGCGGGTTGGCCGATGTTTCGTAATTCAACAGGGAATTTTTCCACCGTTTCGAAAGAATACAGATAAAACGATTGACTAAGATACTACAAAAACTTTTCTACACACTGTTATGCTTTTCTGTTTCCAGTGAATCGTAATAAGAATGAATGCGAAAGGTAAGTGAGAAACACTTTTTGATCTACATGCTACTGCGTCATAAAAGGGTGCTTCAAAATCTGGCGAAGTGAGGCGGTAGCCTCAGGTCTCAGCTTTCGAATGGTTACTAACACTCCTATGAAAAGTTCCGCTCCAGCGAATGAAGTCGGTTTTTTATTAGTCCTCTCCTATTCAGAAAAAGCTATCATTTTCTATCTGCACTTTTATGAAACAGCATTCAAGACATGCTCGTATCTTCATCACATGCATTCACTGGATGTGGGGCTCGTGACGAAATCTCTCGTTCTGTTACCAGGTTCATTAAAAATGGTTACGATCAATGATCATTCCAGGTGAGCTGAAAACTAGTAGAGTAGTATGATGATCACCATTGAGGTGGAATCTCATTTGTTTCTTGACAACGAAGTCCTAATCTACTGCAGCTCAAAAGGCATTTTATTACCGACTTTGTTACTGGAGATATCGCCCACATGTAGCCACGAAATAAACGAAGGGATAGCTGGATAATAGTCTGTTGACTTTATTATAAAGGCAGAATGTGATAATCTGTTTTTTAACTTCAGAAGTGTTTGTTATGTGTGATCGGACACTGTTCTTTGAAAAGATTGTACACTTTTGGATTTGTCAATGTTAATCAGTGAAGTAGTTACTTATAGAGGAATGTTGTGACTGAAGGGATAAATTTGCGCAGAATCAAACACCCACAATAACTTTACTACTGTGAATCGTATCTTCTGTGGATTTTCCAGTTCTTTTCAAGAATTCGCTATCAAATTTTGAAAGTATTACTTCTTAGCGAGTTCAAAATTGAGCTATTTTTTTATAAAAGATATGTAAGCTTTTGAGATAATTGAGCAGAACTTTCTATATGTCACTCCAGTGTTGTCTGCTTATCGAAAAGCTATCAAGTATCAGCTGAAAGGTAGCCTCTTCATAGATGCTTTGAGTACTGTCACCTTCTACGAAACCTAAAGATTGTAAAACCCATGAGAACTGATCTATCAATTTCTTAAGTGAACTGATGCTCTCCAATGTTGTTTTTCAAGTGGGGAAAATATTTTGGACACGATCAGAACTACCACAGACTACCATAAAATGTCACTGTACAGAATTAAATGTAATCCCTTGTGAGTTCTGAAAAGTAAGCGACCAGAAATTTTCAGCAAACACGCTATAGTCTTAATAAATCCTTTGCGAAGATGAGCTATCGACCTAGATATCTACTCTACACATTCGACTAGTTCGAGGCCTTGCATAAAATTAATACATTCTGACATTATATTTCAAGCCTTTCATGAGGTATGTTATGACACTTATAAAGAGCTAGACACGTGCTTCGGCCTTCCAGCCTCATCAGTAACACGGTGCTCTTCGATACAGTCAGTTCCTTGTGAGGAGATATCCCTATATAGAGGAATCGACGACGAACTATTGACACCCAACGTAAGGAGAAATTTTGAGCGAGATCTCAAGATATTCGATTGAAGATGTGCTATATATATATATGCATAGATATATATATATATATATATATATATATATATGGGGAGCCATAGCCGAGTGGTTGTGATGCTCTTCGCAGCGCATGGAGTCGTGTTCCATCCTCCAACTCTCTCCGGCAGTCAGCAACAACGCTCTATGAAACGCCACAGCAAGGCTGTTCTTGGAATTGCAGGAGATTCGCTGAATCAGTATTCTACGCCGTTCAAGAAGTAGCCAAATAACGAATTCAATGATAGAAGTACTGGGATCCACATAGCTGAAAAAAACACTGTGATGACGAATCAAATAAAGTGCTGGAAGTACATATATATGTATATATGTATGTATATATAGATAGATAGATATAGATATATACACATATACATATATGCACAAATATACACATATATGTATAAATACCGGCGTATTAGGACGTAAGCCAAGCAAATAACAATCAACAACCGATCACTCTAAAAGAATGCCCACGGCGATTCTTCCACTGTATGATGTATGTAAATACTAGGTTGAGGAAAAAGTTTCTTAACACCCAGTAAAAATCCAAATTCTATGTTTGTTTCACACAGCATCGGTTATTCTAAATTCATAGGAATATCTCAGGAATATTTCCATCAGAAACTCGGCAACGCTAGTTATAGTGCGTCAAGTTCTTACTCCTCGAATATCAAATGATGAGGATGGACTAAATTGAGCTTCGAGTTTTATACGCTGTTGCTGGAAGCGATCGCATCATTCGACAAGGGATGCTGCGAAGGGAATCTGTAATGCCGAAGGTGAAGAAACTGTGAGCCATGTCACTGTTACCGAAAGTGGTACAAACGATTTTAAGTGTTGATCTCAGTCTCGAAAACCAACCCCGTTTCGGCCAGGCCATTGAACGATGGTTCATGGAAATCTGCAAGCAGCTTTGCGGTCTGGAATCGTTTCCAACATCTTGACTTTGTCCACAAGTAGCCTCTCCAAAATTCACACGAGTTAACCGAAGCTCAAGCCAGTCGTCGCGTTGGAGTTTTCCATTAATCGTTGCAGAACCCGTTAAACGATTGATTATGGAAGCGTATCTAGACGTCGGATGAGAAAATCGGGGATAATGATGGTCTTCATTCTGAAGAATAATCACTGCTGTTTTGATTGAACTTTTACAGAAACTTTGGATTTTCACCGGCTGTCAAGAAACTTTTTCTCCAACCTAATAGTTTGGAGTTGATTTCTATATTGGGGTAACCCTTACAAGGAAGTGACTGAACCGAAAGGCAGCGTGCTACTGATGGAGCTGAATGGTCGAAACATGTGTCCAGCACTTTACAAGTGCCATACCATAACGGATATCATAAAAGGCTTAAATTATACTGCCAGGATCCACATATCATATGGTGACAGGGCGTATAAAGAGATTTGTATAGTGGTAAAACAAGCACGTATTATGATTGTTCTTCGTCCACTTAGCATTTGAGGCAACAAATTGTTGTTCAGTTGTTTACTTTCACAGTTCGTAAGTTTTTCGATTTACGAATTACTAAATAGAATTTGGACAAGCATGTGCTTCATAAAAAGCGTTTTTCTGGGTAGCCTCCCATTTTCACGTGTGGGCGGACCGAGCGCCACTGATCCTCCAGACTGTTCTCTCCAGCTCCAAATTTCACGAACCTCGTTCTAGTTGTGCTTTCTGAAACCGTATCACATGCATTTTCTTCTACGCGCCATTCGTGCATGAGTAGTAAGCAAATCATTCAAGGACAGTCCATTTTAAAGCAAGTACAGACAAATTGTATAACGAAATGTTTCCAAGGAAATGCACAGTTGAACGATACTAAAATTACTAAATTTATTCATTTCTAGTTTAAAAAAATCGTTGTTTATTGCCCTAGAGCCAAAACTTATCAAACAACCGAATAGTATTTCTAGTAATATTAATCTTTTCGTGGCATAACGACCCTCAAAATTTATTTCTCACTGTGGGTAATGATAAGTCTGTTATGAAGCTGGAACAGCGGGCTAACTACTCCGAAGGAAAAACGTAAGATTTTCTTTGATTCTACACAGCAATAAGGTCATTCGAGAAAGCAAACAAAATGTTGAAATTACCGTTTTTGAGGTATCAAATGGCCGCTAAAGGTCTAGCGTTGAGCCAAACTCACGCGAGAGCGGAGCGTACAATACATTCTGAGGGTGAAACGTGGTCCACTTCTCGCTGCTACGACGCACTAAAGCCCTTTCAAAACCAAGCACACTATTGACATGGACGTTTCTCAAGCTACAATGCCTGAGAAAATTCTATTGACCAATCTGTGTTCGCCGAAAAAGCCTCTAAATAATCGTGCATAAAAACGAACGCACGCGACCCTGGAGGAGCTAACACTGTCGTTCCCTCTGCTAACAAAAATTTGTATTATGACGCTTTCTTTGATGAGGTTATGAAAGTGTTTAATTGTTTAGATTGTTTCAAATTGATCTTTCCAGCACTGAAGGAAGTAAAATCCTCCGTAACGTCAGCTACTGTTGTGTTTAATAGATCTTCGTTAGTGACGCAATAATAAGAAAGGCAAATGATAGCTTCACACCTCTCAATTGCTCTCCGTGGGATCGCCTTGCGTTGGCTATTTCCGAGATTGCCACAGAGATTGACCACATCCACCTCATGACATTCTCAGAGACGACAAAATCCTCAAATAGCAGCAAAAGCAACACGAACTTCTCGAAGACTTTGGTGGACGATGAATGCAAGGAAATATATCAAATGCAAGAAGTGTTGGGATCCGTAGCGTAGAAGTGGTACAGGGTTATATAAAACAAATGACTATAAATACAAAAGACCAAGTTTCTATTTTCATTTCCTAAACAATGAAATAAAAAATATTTCAAAATTATCAATAATAGTAATTATCACCTATTCAAAGCTCAGTTTTAGTAGAACTTTATAGAGATATATGAATGATTGCTTGACAAAATGATTATACTAGTATGCTAAGCAGATAGGCGACTTGAGCAAAATCACATCATTCTAAAACCAAAAAGCAAAATGAAAGATTGTGTAGAACATAAAACCTAAGTAAGACTTTTCACCGCTTCGAGAGATTCTAACTAGAAATAATTCAACGGCATCAAAGGAGAAGCTATATTGAGGTGATGACAGGGAACACCATGATTAGAAATTTGAAGTTCTGATGAAACGTTTCACGTTCTCATACGTTACAAAAGTGACGATGGCGGCCGGTAGTTGCCGAAGGTTGGCCATTATACAACCTTTGTATAAACCACGAATCCCCTCTCGTTTGAGTGTCATAGTGGTTGTTCGCCATACGCCTCCCGACTCTACATTATGGTCCTAAAATGAAAGTCCCAACTACAACATAAATGAATCAATTTATGAAAACTAAAACTTGACACCTAAATTATATAACATTTGTAACTTATACCCAAAAAAGTTAAGATGTGCAAAACCTTGACGTCAGGCCGGACTTGAACCCGCATTTCACCTTCTCTGGAGGCGCGTGCTTCACCAGTAGCTCCACCGACGCCTGTTTTGCCACCACTCTTTGTACGCTACAATTCATCAATCTGGATGCAACCAACCGTCAACGGTTTGGCTTGTAAAGCCATGCGCGGTTTGAGTAAAACCTGACGTCAAGTTCTGAACATTACTCAACATCATTGGGTATATCTGTAACACCGTATCACCGCTAAAATTCGGTTAATAGAAATAATTATTGTCAATCTGCAACTTGATTTTTCAACGAGTTGATTTATCTTTACCATACTTCATAGATCGAAGAAATTGTGGGTTAAACGGTACATCGTTCACGGATACTGTGAAAACACATCGAAAGTTGTGGATTTGTCATGGTGGAAACACAACTAGACGAAGAACATTTCATAGAAGAATGCCGTGGCCAGACCACTACAACATTCAATTAGTAGAACGTCTTCCGAATGCTGCCTTTGTATATTGTACTTTTTCACACTTTAGACACTTTCTTGATTCGTCTTTACAGTGTTTTTTTGTCTGTGCGGATCCCAGTACTTCTAGCATTCAGTTCGTTTATTCTTATTCTTGAACTTATTCTTCTGTTTGAGTGGGATTCCGTGCAAATCTAGAGGATAGCAAGTGGATCTCGGCTCCAAACGCGCCGCGATGAGCATCACAACCACTCGGCCACGGCGTCCGATATGTATATATTGTGCTGTTAGATTGCTATATTATACTGTTGTATTATACTTCGTTATACTAAATTATCGCACCCACTTATCTAACTTATTCCCAGCCAGTTGATTGTGAAGCTATATCGCGCACCCTCCAGGATTCGGGCAACAGGTGAAGAGCGGATTAGGGACGACATCTTGAAGAGATACAGGTGAGTTCAAAACGGAGACTTCCTCTCTGCTGCACCTTCTTGACATATTGTATTTAAATATTTTACCTATTCCACCTAGAACCTATGATCGTCAAACAATACGTGAAGTGCCCGTAAAGTCATGATCCGTCGAGTGAGTCAGTGGTTCGATGGATTTCTAACGAGCTAGTCTACAGTCACCATGCTATCACAACTGCCCACGTCCATTCACCACTCGTCGTTGCGAGATACTAGGTGAAACACGCATTTGATTCTCAGAGAATTAGTAGTTAGGACTGTTTCGCTCTTCGTTAAATCTCAACGTAAAGCAGCATTTCGGATTCCCTTCTTAATTTGTGTGGCATGAACACTTCTAGCATTGCTTTCTCAGATACGTCTTCAATATTGTCGAGTGTTCCTCCACCGTAATTAAGTCAGAATCACGTGTACAAGTCGAAGAAAGACAAAGCCTCGTAGTTAAAAGGCGGGCAGGGGTTCTTTGTGGAATCCACTGCATTTCTAATAATGTTGTAAGTCTCCAAGTCGCGTGCTTCCTTCTGCTCAACCGTGCAGCAAAGTCGTTTATAATATTGACTGCGTGGCCAGGACATGTGGGTATCTTGGATTAACACCATTCATCTTCTTGAGCATCGTTAGCATCAGAAACAAATTCGCTCAACATGAACATCGCTTAACTGAGACTCTGTTAAAGATAAATTTCCACTGGTGTTGTTGAAGCATTCGATATACCTGACTATTATGAGATCTTTGTCATCAGAAAAAAATGGAACACATACCTCCTTTATATATTAAAAAATTCCCGTTAGCAATCGCTATGATGGGCTTCAAAAGAACGCCTGAAAGACTTCATTTTGTAACTCATAGATCAGAAATGAGAAGTATGAGGTAAAGCGGCTTTTTAGCTTCATCAAAAGCCTATTTATGCCACTTACAATTCCAGAAAACAACTCGAAGGACCGACTTTCTTGAAACCTCGGCATGTTAATAATATAAAACTTCGAAAATGATAAGAAAAGTTCAGAAAACTAATCTTTATTTAGAGCTTCACGAGGTTGGTATCTTTTTCCCCAATCGACTGTTCTTCTTTCCGGTCGATGGGTTTTAGCGTTTGCTTGTGGCTGACGTTTCGGCAAACACGCCTTCTTCAGAGCCTGAACGTATTATTCATTGCAGCTTTATCTATATGACTATATACTAAGGGAAGAAAAAAAAAATTTTGAAAAACCTAAGGTATTGTAAGCGATAACTGATTCAGGGAAAACCACTCACCTTACCATCTAATCCAGGGACTACCTATGTCGTTAGCGCCAGGGTGACGTACGAACTCGATGTACGATGATAACGATGACGACTTCGAGGTAGTAGTCAAAATCCTAGGGCACGAACCAAAAACATCGGCGCGAAGGACCCTTGAAGCTTTTTGGATAAATTCCAAAAACCCGCAAATGAACAAAAAGGGAGAGTGCCTCAACATAACCAACCATATGGCACCTTATCTCAGATTAATTTTCTAGCATGGGTCTCAGCTGACACCTATACATAATTTGACCTAGTGACATGGGGGCGGGTTCGTACGTCACCCTGCAGCTAACGACATAGGTAGTCCCTGGATTAGATGGCGAGGTGAATGGTTTTCCCTGAATCAGTTATCGCTTACAATACCTTAGAATTTCAAAATATTTTTTTTCTTCCCTTAGTATATAGTCATATAGATAAAGCTGCAACGAATAATACGTTCAGGCTCTGAACAAGGCGTATTTGCCGAAACGTCAGCCACAAGCAAACGCGAAAACCCATCGACCGGAAAGAAGAACAATCGATTGGGGAAAAAGATACCAACCTCGTGAAGCTCTAAATAAAGATTAGTTTTCTAAACTTTTCTTATCATTCTCGAAATTCCAGAAACCTTACTCCAATGTCACAAGTGGATGCATTTGTGGATAGAGAATCAAACCATAGTGAATAGATCACACCATAGATATTAAGTTTTTGTCTAATCAGTGTCGTACATGCCTCAAAGTTTTGTATGAGATTGTACAGAACTATTCGCTAGGGAGAATGGAGAGGAAATTATAGATTTCAAGTGAACAAAGCTCGAAAGTAGTAACGCATTCTTTAACAGAACGTTAGAAAAAGCAAACATGACAGGTATATTGCATGAAGCCCGATTTCTAATAGACGATTTTCATTCGTTTCAAGCCATGAAAGATCACATCAAACATTTCATTTGACTCGCGCGAGAAAATTTTGTGGTTCAAAAAGTTTCTCGATCACAGCCGGCGATGCTCTTAAAAGGAGGCGTCTGGGAGTTGTACTCAGAAACTCGGCAAGAACGGTGATTGTACTGACAATTGAGATTTGTTCAAATAAGTCTGAGGAATACAATAAAATAGAGTACTACATGGATCTGGACTCAATCAATCGCATTAGAGAGAAAGATGGCACGATTAAGTTGCGAACAGAGCTGAGTACATCTATAAGTTTCACAATTTCTTCACAAAATTTTATCCTTTTTTATTATTATTTAACCTCATCTTACATGACTCATCCTCACAAATTAGTGCGCGGAATCCAGTACTTCATGCATTCGAATCACTCTTTGCATTCAACCTCCACTAAGGTGTTCAAACATTTCGCGCTATTGGGTCGGCTACTACCTAAGGATTTTATTTTCCTTATCAATGTCATTAAGTGCTGAACAAAATTTTTCTCCCTTTAGTTTTAAAGAAGTGAAGAAAAGGTGTTCCTTAAAATGTACATTTCTTGATTTCAAGAACGTATTGGGGAAGAGGATTGAAGTAGCTCCTTGCATACCATTATGCTTCCTGATGCACTAAATTACCAATCACTGCAATCCCTAACTTGCCTCCTAAATTCTTATTACCTAATTGAATACTTAGACAGCCGTCTTCACTGGCACTGCGAATCCCAGCATATTTCTACTCACTTCTCTCTCACGCGAATTTCGTCCATGATAGTAGTCAGTTCCGAACATGGTGATGTATGTGTAGGACATGACGTTTCGAAACTCGTTGTCATCTGCAGATGCAAGCGGTTCACAATAGCCACAAACACGTCCGTCCATGAATTGAGTGGCTGTCCAAGATAATGCATGCATTCTCTTGCAGTTCACTCAATAATTCTTTCCCTCTATCCGCCATCAGTTCTTCTTATCATCTAACCAGCCGGTCTGCGTTTCATTACCGATCTATGTATTACTGAATTCGAATACGGGATAGTTCTCGGAGATTTGAACTGAGCAGACCGGTTAGGCGAGTGCCAATTAAATTTAAGAAAACTTTGTTCGAGTACACTATGGGCGATGCCCAGACTTCTAAGGTGATTAAAGTATCAACCACTATCCCTGCTGCATAACAGAGTGCTGGTGGGACTATTATATCGACATTGTTTAGCCGGTAGCCTTTTTGAGAGGCCCGAATGCAGCCCACGCTGATTTGCTCTTGTTTCTGATTCCTCCTACAAGTTGCTTATCAGGTTCACTGAATGTCCACAGGTGAACGCACGAGGAGGCTCGCGTAACCAGACAACCATTCAATTCAATTTGTTCACCTTCGCACAACAGATCCTAAAGAAATGGGTTTTTCTGTTTATGTATATTCAGATCTTTTCTACCACTTCCTCGATTTAGTGAGCACGGTTTGTGCTTCAGTGGTTTTCTTCGAGAGATTACGATACCATTAGAGAAACAAATTTTAGATGGGGTTTTTGCTCCAATATCTATACCTTTTTGTTCCAATCCAGCAATTTCATATACTGCAGTGGAAAGCTTTGACGAAATGGTGCCGCCCAGTCAAACAACTTTCTATGGGCATGGTGCGGAGCAGCGTGTGGTACAGCAATAAGAGGTGCTCTGCGCCGCAAATGTGGCGATTATTCGATTCCGCACTCAAGGCTCACCAAGTCTCCCATTTCCTTCGGGGTCGGTAGACCAGACTGGTATCACACTTGTCTAAGGAAATAGGAACACTGACTTCATACATTTATAGGCCACCCCGAGCCATTGTAGAGGCCAGATATGCATTCAGATACCTCAAACACAGCTAAAAATTCAAGGAATGCATCGCGCATTCCTCAAGGAGTTGACCAACGCTAATAGCTTTATGCTTTTGTGGTGAGGAGTCGATGGAGAATTGTATTCCTACGCTGCAGTTTCAATAGACACCACAAAATTTTCATAATACAGAACGGTCTACACCTTGATCGAGAGCACTGATAGGATTGCATTCGTTTGACGTTGGAAACGCGTTGTCATAGTCGATAAATATTAGGACGAAAGGAAAACGAATATTGCCTTCAATAATCAATGGCACGCTGTGGATGTGGGTCCATGCAGCAAAACCTATCAAATTCTGTTTATTCAACTGGTCGAGCCTCATCCAAGACCTTCGATATGCGCAGAAGGATAATCTTCTAAACGCTGGCAGGCACGTTCAACGAACGATAATACGAAACTCCTTCTAACACCCTTAGGTAGGATGATTTACGCGTAGTCTCATTAGTCGGAATTGATTCCTTCTAAGTTTCAATTGCAAATGTCTACGTGCGCAATAATACATGTAGACTCATATCCTCGAGCTGCGCCTTTGTCCATGCTTATTAAAGCAACTCGAACTTTAGAGGCAATAATCCCGAGTGGTTCGCCAAAAGGAAATTTCGGATTCTGCATTTGAGGGTTACGGAACGGGGAAAATAGTACAGAACATTTCCGTCAACAATTCCATATCATAGCGGAATGATGCGGCGGTTTCATCTTCGTTCATCAGGGTTGATAGCGGAATATGATAATTGGAAAAATCTATGGCATTTCTTCAGACTAAGTCGCTTTTGAGCTGCTCCTAACAGTTATCTTGCCTATACCAAAGTAAATCAGCCCGCAAGGACCTGCCACAGATGGTATTTACTATACGCTTACTTAGAGTGTGTCGCAGCAGAATCAAACCTCAGTTCCCTTATTATTTCGAGCAACTCCTTAATGGTAACGGAGAAGCGATTTGAATTCCTTGTTTGAGGAGCCGATGCTGATCCCGCCCAAGTTTGAAATCACTGATGAGCAGCTTGTAGTTTTCGCTTGGCTCTTCCTTTATCTGCCAGAGCCATGCGAAGGAGAAACTTTGCTGAGAACATCCTCGTCGTGAACGACTTGTTTTTTTTTCTTGGCCGATGACAACACTTCTTCTCCAGCTTATAACTGAATTTTCGCGAAAGGCGGTGGTCATATCTGTACAGAATCAAGTTACCACTGAAATATCAAGGAGGCACTATTTTCTGATAGTATACAGTATGATCGATCTCCTCCTCATGAGTCGTGACGATGGGAGACTGCCACGTCCATCAACAATTTCCTCTTTTCTTTAAAATGAGTTTTCATATGAAAGATGAGCTGCAAACAAGGAATCCTATAAGAGGGTCTTTGTTCTTGCTCCGTTCTCATATTCTGAATTTTCCTATCCTGTTTTCATTATCGCTGGTGATTCCAAATCTGGCATTGAATTCTTCAGTAACTATTAGGTTCAAAAGGAAGTTCTGGGGCATTTGCGAAAAATTGAAAATTCACGCATGAATTCCAAACAAAAACAATAATAAAGATTCTTCAAAATAAAGGCCATCGTTTTCTATGACTTTTGTCTTCGGTCCGCCAAGTTTCAGATTTGGTCGAAGTACCGACAGTTCATCTTTCATAGCGCAATCAAATCATCGTTGTTCAAGTTTGTTGAACGTCCTGGACGAGACTTGTCTTCGTGGTCAAGATCTTCGGCATTGAAGCACTGAAAATCAACGTCCAGCAGCAGACTTGCTTTTTGTGCCCTCCCCTCCCTTTCATCCTCGTGAATTTCATCGACTGCAGCTCGCTGTGAGGGATTCTTTATTCAATAATTACGCAATAGAAACGAACTTCGATTTTATCGTTGGACATGACAGAGGCTCGTAACAAGATGAAAATAAAAACGATTAATATCTAGGCCTCCAGTGGGAAATCCACATGAGAAACTAAGATATTCCCATGATATACATGGGAGTTATCTCATGCTTATCAAAATGTCCCTCAACTTTTTTTCTCGTAGTAAATCGTGAACTTTCCGTTGCGGATGACATTCTCCAACTTCTTGTAGAACGCTTTTGAGAAAGCTTTCATCAAGTGTACGCAGTTGGTGAATAGTAGTTCACAATATCGACTTTCTCTTGCTGTGAAGTTGGAAATCCTTTACAACGCCGTTTCCAATCAGGCATTCGTCGGCCCTTGTGAATCAGAGGGAGAATCGCCCCCTTGCGACTACTTATCGAGGACGATGGCATTTCCGGCATTATTTACTCTTAGATGGGCTTTCTGGGTAATACGTTGAACACCTTCGCTTGGAAGGCGTTGCTGGGAGATGAGCCCCTCCGTCGTACTTCACAGTCCAACACCCAGGAACAATTCTCAGATGAGGTGACGAAACTCTTGGGAAGTAGATTCTTGTCCGCAAGAAAACTCAATACAGTTTGGGACTACGCATGTGATGGTCAACCATATTCAATTTACGATACCACCTGGGTGAATTTTGAAGCAATTTTATACTGTATCTTCATGCTTTGTTAGTTTTGCAATTGTTCAAACTACGAATACCTGTCTGGTTTGTTTTCTTTCATTAACGACCGCGCTTGCTAATATTTTTCGAAGCCTAATAATTTTTACCGCGACAAAGTTTCGATCTACACATAATAATCACATACTGCATTCGTGTTCTGAGAACCTGATACGGGAAAGTAACAGTGGTTGCAATTGTTTTAGAGACTGCCGAAAACACTAAGTAGTCTTGCGAATTCTGTAAATTAGAGTAGCTAGAAAAATCTTCTATATTTACATATATGTATTGTCTACATTTAGTACGAGCCAATCAATTTCCAGAAATGGCCTTAACTTCTTATCAGCAAGTGCAGGAATGTAGTTTATCAAGATATTTGGAACCACATACGTCATATATTGTCAGCCAGCAGGAGATAGTTTGGCCTTTCAATTTTGAGCAAACCTGAGTTCATAATAAAAGGGATAACGACTTCCGTGTTTATCACTCCCTAAGAATGCGCTGCACTATGCTTAGTTGAAGGGGATTGGATAGATAATACATAAATCGCACAATGACCTACGGTGACTAGATATAGCAACTCGGTGCCGCTATGCTTCCAGGTCTGCCGACAGCGCAGGAATAGATTTGGTAAACCTGGGTAAGCTGCAGAAACGAACCAAAGATCACTTATATTTGCCGTGCACCTCTAATCACTCCGCTACATGAGCTCCCTCGCCTTCAAAAAACCCATAAATTCGATGCAGCCCACACATCTTTTTCTCTTTGTTAAATAAGCCTAATGCACCAGGCTGTTAATGGAAAGTTTTAATCAGTCAACGTTTCGACTGATCCGAGTCGGTGCCCCACAATCGCTGTCTCGTGTAATGCTTGCATCGTTCATCGAGTCGGATCTTCTACGGGAAAGCATCGCTCGAATGGAAAATTGCACTCGGCGAGCTCCTTATAAACAAGATGAGGCGTATGCTAGCTGATTAGCTAATCACCCGTTGACAGTGATAACACACTTGCTTTCTCCCAGAGATCTATCCTAGCAGATGTCGGTATTATTTACGGCTTGCTCAAGTAGGCATGATATATTGTAAACCGACTTTACTTTCACTTCGGCATTACCGACTAATCATATTTCTTGAATCAATCGCAAATCATCTTACTTGACCGCCGATGCGGTGTTATGATGTTCAAATAAACCCAATGATGTAGAATGGGCAAAAACGTTTGCGTCAGCCGGAATTTGAACCCAGATTCTACTCTTTCGGAGTAAGTAAGTGCTAAATCGTTGCACCACCGACGCTCGTTTTTGCACTCCACTCTTTCTACGCTACAATGCGTTATCTGTAAACAGCCAACGTCTACGGTGTGGCGGGACGGAAAAAAAAGAGTAAGATCTGGGTTCCAAATCCCGACTGACGCAAAACGTTTTCGCACACCACTCTACATCATTAGGCTTATTTAAACATAACACCGCAATCGGCGGTCAAATAAGATGATTTCCGATTGATTATTGAAACCCAATATCTGTCAACAAAAGTGGGTTCAATGTCAATAATGACTGCCCGCCACACCGTAGACAGTTGGCTGTTGACAGATAACGCGTTGTAGCGTAGAAAGAGTGAAGTGCAGAACGAGCGTCGGTGGTGCAACGGTTTAGCACATGCTCCCGGAAAGAAAGATCTAAGTTCAAATCCAGGCTGAAGCAAACGTTTCTTGCACATCACTCTACAGTCATATTTTCTTTATTGTTCACGCCTGTTGTACGAGTTTATTAACAAAAGTTGTATTCGGCTAACGATTTAACACGTTTGGTCTTCTTTCGAAACCGATTTATGAGTCGATGCTTCACAGTAGTTCGTCCTCGTGTGGTGTTCGCCTTCGTAATCTTTGTTCTCCACACGTATTTTCTCAACAATACATCAATTTTATTTCTATATCGCAGTCACACGATAATTCTTTAGAGCTCACAAGCTTTTCTACGAAACTTTCCGACGAGTGCTTATATCTCCAGGTGTGAAACGATCCAATAAGTTGGTTTCCGTTCGGCACGCGACAGCGTCCCCGAACAAACTGCTGATTTGTGAAGCCGCTGTACTTGTGTCAAAAACTTTTTCACAAATTTAAACTTTTCTTAAATTCTGGGAAATCGTAATGAAGCCCTAAACAGCAACATTCTGGTTTTCAAGAAAATGCCGGACTTTCAAAAAACCAGTGTCGCAGTGGATACGCTGAACTCCCACCGTAAAAAATAATTGATGTTTCCCAACATAATAACACATACTAAAGGAGCGTCCCAGGTCAAACCCAGCATTTCACAGCGCCAAGCCTTGAGACGATTATATAACATGAATTGTAGAGCACCATGAGTAGTTCCGAATAATCCCGGGATGAAACCCTGAAATAAGTGATGTTTTTCATCCCAGTCCTTGTTTAAAATAATTTATAACATGAAGGTCACTTGAACTACTTACTTTATATAGACCTCTAACACCTTCTTCTTTGAAAATTTTGTATAAACATTCCAACATTCCTGAGTACTTCTTTTGTAGCACTTGTTTCGTACTGGAGGCATAGTCTAGGTAAGATAAAGACATTTGATGATCACTTTATATAAATTCATATGCATATATATATATATATATATATATATATATAGTATATATAGATACATGTTTATGAGTCGGATTTGCTTATAACATCCGTAAGTCCAGAGACATAAATCTCCTTCACTCAGAAATTCCTAGCCATTAGGCTGTGAGGCCACATATTATGCTCACATGCACTGGTCAGGAGTTAAACACGAATCAAACGCGTAAATCGATCCAGGAGATAGAATCCGTGTTACTGATGTGGCATTGCAGCATTTTTTGTGTTTATATAAAGATGACTGTGCATGTTCGCTTCATTGTTTAAGCAAATTGTGTCCTATAGTGTCATTTTACAAGAAGTCTCCAATCAGTAAGAAGCCTGGCGAGAAATATCGGAAGTGACTGAAAGGCGACTTCAGCAGTTGAACTCCACATCCAGTCCGGAAAAAAGTGGCAAGCTAGCGAGGAAGAATATTCAGCCTCCACGTTGAAGAACTCAGCAACCTATGTGTGGGTATGAAACGCCAAATGGAGTGAAATAAGAGGCCTTCATTGCGTTGACATGAAAAAAGCCTCTGATACAAAGGTTTTGCTAGAGTTGGTGCGGAGAGTCAACATCGAAATAGCAGTTACTGAAACCTTTTGTCAGCAAAGAAGAGCTATTTCGTGTTATATGCTAGAATAGAAGAGTAGGCGACGCTACCGCCATCACCATTGAGAAAACCAGGAACACGTATAACAATCGTATCGTCCATCCAACAATATCACGTTAAAATAAGCAAGTAAGTGTTCTAGAAGAATTTGCAGGAATCCTACAGAAAATTACACCCTTCCTGAAATCACTACATACACGCTACTTCAACCGCAAAACTGCACCTATTAGAACGACATGTCAGGACCTACGAATTCGGATATGGAGATCACTGAACTTATAATGGTAATCGATGCAAGTCAGGTTTTCAAAACCGCTTCTTTCCATGTAAGGTGTGGGGAGTTTCTAGCCAATCTCAAGAGCTAGAAGACATCACGGTAAATTATAGTGCACATCCACACAAGGCGAAACTCAACGAAGTGTCGTAGAAGTGCAAAAGATCGCTTTATCTCACTATCATTTGGTTAAAATGGTTTGCAAGAAATAAGCAAAAGCGGTCATAGAATTCTTAATTGCATGCCTTTCAAAGTACTAATAAAATAAGACTCTTCATGGGCTATTCACATTTTGCCAGGCAGTATTTAGTTGAGACATCATTGTTGGCGTAAAAAAGGGATGAAGATCTCGCAAAATGTTTAGAATTGTTATCGACAACTTTGGAATATTGATAGTATGACCACGCTTGCTGTAAAACATTTGTTGTAGCCATCTTTTCTGATGCACCGCCCTCTTCAAAGATGAAAATACCTGAATCGAGTGCCTACATCGTGTTCTTTTTTCTCATATGGGTCTTCGCAGTTGTCGTAGCGAATCGAATCCGGTACAGCACAACAACATAAGAATAAAGTGTCATCATTCAGAACTGTCTCTATATATATAGGATTCATTCCGCCTTGGGATAACCTGACTTCACCCAACGGTTGCTCAGTATACAGGACGGTGCCCTGTCGACTGCCAACTAACTTTTTCCCTTTCCATGGTGACATCCCATCCTACGGCGACGTGAACGAATATTGGCCGGCGTATAACATAGTCATAATTTCATTACCAACTCCCACTCAACCTCGGCATGTACATTCGTTATATTGCTTTAATGATGCGCTATATCAAGTTGCAACAAATGTTGATTGTGGTCTCTATTGAACCAGTATCTCTCGATATTCAAGAACTATGCTAGATCTTGGGGAACTGTCAAGTGAGGCTAGGTCATTGGGTCGGGAGGAAACGTCTTATGACAAAGGGCAATACTGAGCAGCGCTACTTCATTCGTGCGGTGCAATATGTTCGATCAACTTCTTGTCTATTCTTTTCAACTCGATTCTTCAAAATTTATAATTGATACATTTACGAAAACTTATTTAGAAGATTGTGATTTTGAAGAAGGCGATAATGCCTAGATTTTAATCATAGTAGAAAATTGTAAAGATCATACGTACGCTTATTAACAAGCCAAGACATCGATGAACCATGCCCAAATTCAGTGAAAGTCGGTATTGGAAGTTCCGAGAGAGTTATGGGAAAATAGAAATGGAATGACACGATAGTAAAACTCGATTGTTTGTGTTGTAAAAAATTCCAAGTTGATGACGATATTACTCTCAAAAACTTCACATTGGACAGAGGGAACAAATGCTGAGGGATAGAGACAACGTTTGTTGTATGCCTGATCTGTGATCAAATCTCAAGAGAAAGATGTTCATGCAGAACGAATTAGCTTCTGCTGCTTCATCGAATTCTAATTGAATGAACATCCCCGAATCTCAAATAATTTCATCTCTGCCGTAAAGTAAACAGAATGAACTGACTTGAATAAATGAAAAAGGATTAAGCTCTCAGCGTTGATCAACATCTAAGAAATGCGCCATGGATTCGACACCATCAACGATCGTTACAGGCTAGTGAATGCATATCTGCTCATTACTTGGTGTGACCTACAGATGTATCAAATCAGCATCCCCTAGACAAATCTCGCCTATGTGTTGTCACAAACAGATTGAAAACTCGATGAGCCTGGGACCGAGAAAACGAACCAAAAACCACGCGTGTGTTGAAGGACACTTTTAATCAATATGCTATTTCAGCCCTGACGATTAATGATGAAGTAAAGAAGACAAAGAACCTTTGCTTGAAAATTCTAAAGGAAAGATAAAGTGTACCACGAGTTGTTATAGTAACACAACCAATTGAGCTGATTCGAGCTTAACCAAGTTAAGCGAGATAATAAGAAAACAAAACTATAAATGACAGATTTGTCAACACTTACATACACGTATTGCTCTGCTAACGTTCATGGAGATTAATTCTGCATACCCTTCAAGTGAAAACGCTCCTATTAAATTACAAAAATTGAATACGAGATTATTCCGAGGTATTTCCAACGCTAAAGCTCACTCTCTTTCCGGGCATGGAAATAAGATACCTATAATATGGATTTCTCTATGGAAAATAGTCAATGCGTCCTGTGGTTGATATCTTAACCAATGAAAGCGAACATAAAAAATTCTTGCGAAAAAGTGATGCTCCTCATGTCTTAAGATGAACAAGGGTTTATCAGACAGCTCTAGTGATGAACCGGAAAGAACGTGCTTGATGAACGGAAAGAGACTCGCGCATAATTACACAAGTGAAAAAAAACAACAAAATGTATTCATCTGTTCTCCTAATCTACAATTTCATGGAAACGTAGCGCTTTGACAAAGAGAGTTCTCTAGTCATGTACCTTGTCTTTGTTACACAAATCGGATTTGTGAAGCCACATAACAGCAGCTCCCGCCAACGAAAACCAATATGAAGGTTGGTTCCAAACAATTTTCACGTTTTTGGGGAGCTGACGAAATGGGGTAGCCTCCTCTTATATTCATGATACCTATGCATTACTGCTTGGCAACACGCGCACGGACAAGCCCTCAAAA